>LPNX010119941.1:3086-25713 GCA_001517045.1 Pseudotsuga menziesii
AAAGTGTTTACCATAGGTGCATGGAGTGTCTAGTGGCCTCCTTTGGGATTTAAATCTAGTAGATTTTACTCCATTCAACCTGAGGAATTTTAAACTATTGGTCTACCCAACAAGCAAACAACGAAGCTATAGCTATTTAATTAGTGGGTTTTTTTATATGCTAAGGTCAGGTCCAAAAGGATTGCATTAATTCAATTTTGTTAATATAGGGACGTGTAAATATATATTATTATATCTTAGAATTTACTAAATTCTAATACTGCTGAATCCATCTACAATGTTAGAATTTTTGGGGTCGCTGAATCCCTCTGCATTGTTAGATTTTAGTAAAATGTACAAATTCATTGTCAAATTTGTAATTGTTTTCATTACCGGAGTGACAATTAAAAATGACCAAATAAATGACTAATTGTTATGTGGTCATTTTTAGTCTAGATATCCTCTAACCAAATTTGGTCATTTATCTTGGTCGTTTTTAGTTGGTTTTTTTCCCGTGACCAAAAGTGGTCATTTATCGTGGTCTTTCTTATTTAGCTCACTTAAATTTATCAATTTTGGTCATTTATCCCTTGAAAAAACTATGGTGACCAAAAATTTTGGTCTCCTGGTCACTAATCTCTTATTTTCCACTAGTGATTGTTTGATTACCGATCATTGATGTATATCATTAACAGATGCGAGATCACTCAGTGATAATGAAAATGGGAATCAAGGTACTAGAGTGGAAACTAACAAGTGTGAATAAATGTGTTGAGGTCGAACACTTGAGAAAATCCATCAATCATGAGACATTGATGTATTCCCAAAAACTATCGATGGTGAGAGAAACTGCCACTGATGACTGCAAGTCTTAAGGCACTCAAAAAGGACTCTAGATTCCTATCCTAGAATAAATGATCTGAAGTTGATGGCATGAAATCTGATAGAAGGAGGGCATTAAGGCATCCCCCATCATCCAACATGAGGTACTCAGCAAAGTTGTATAATGTTGAAGGACTCGATCATAATGTGCATGAACCAGTAACTGAATCGAGAATGGTCGAAATGAAAAGTCAAGATAACTGAGGAATGGCTGACTCAGGTTTCAATTTCCTTCAAACAAGAGCATAAAGGTGAATGGTGACTAGATGTAGGCAGCAGATACTCGATATATAAAACTGGGACATCTTTGCGACATAGGAGGCATCGACAGAGGCTCCATAGGGACTGGAAGCTTAACCAGTTGGTGGAGATAAACTCAGAGAAATGAGTATAGCTCCTAAAGTAAAACTATTAACCCAACCAATAAATGTGATATACAGTGCTCTGTTCGAAAGCCACACGATTCGATTGCTGCCAAAGATAACATCTTTTCTTCTCGGTTTTTTGGTATTTTGATTTTTTTTGGACATTTTAAAATATTTTGAAAAGCTTGAAAAATAATAAAAGTGCCTTATAGTTACAGACTAGGTGGAGACGAGTGTCAAGGGACAAACAAAGTAGTTTCAAGCAATACAACATACCTATGCTTAATGGAAGGACACACGTGTAGGATAGCGACACTAGGGAGAAAGTCCCCTCCCGATAAAAATTGGGAATCAAGCTGTAATGGATATATAAAATGGCTCTGCATAGATAGACATGAGACAAGATCAGGCTATATGGTTGATACTCAAAGTCAAGGAAGCTGGCATAAGGCTCAATGAGGAAGGAAAATCTCATAATAATGCTATTACAACTTGACATAAGGGAGTTTCGAGCAAATGCCAGCATAAAGTTCAAGAGGAGTATGAGGCTCTTGCTCAAGGACATGCCGTGTCTAAAAGGGACTCCTACACCTAAGAGAGGACTCACAGCATGGGTACCAAATGCAAAAGGGAGATAACTAGGACACCCGTGTATAGGAAAGCTCTACCATTCACATAGTACCACTTCTAACAATAGCATGAAGGTTCCATGATACCATGGAATGGGTACGTACCTAAGGTTAAGATGGGATGGTCATAAGGCAATGCATAAGTGCAAGCAGATGTCAAATCCTAACCTATATGCTATTTTAGACATAATACCTATGATAGTCACGAATGGGTCGAAACCTCGGAGAGAGTGTACAAAAATTGGACCCTACATGAAAACCATATTAGTCCAAAACAACCCAAAATAGTCAATAAAGAACAAAAACTATAGGATATAGGGAGGAAAGGTCATAACAACTAAATTCAAAGGAAAAAGTGTGGTGGATTATGGGGCATAAAAGGAATGTAAAGTGTAGACCCAATGTTCACGTATCCCCTACCACCCCTGTGAGGGTGAACACTCATGTAAATACCAAACAAAGGGAATAAAAATCCTCCACAAATGGAGTAGAGGATGGAATATGGCCATTCCCAAATCTATGAACACAGTAAGGGTCTATGATGCCCCCAAGTCTGACACTAGGGTTCATACTAGGACCAAGGACGGGTGATAGGATACCAGGCATCCAAAAAATAAAAGGACCCGAACTCAAGAGAGCATAAATTTACTCAAGTAACCGCGATCCCAAAGGCCAACTATTGCACAAAGAGAACACTTCTAAGAAAATCTACAGCTAAAATACAAGCAAACAAAGGGCAGGATATGTGAGCTCCCAAATGCAGCAGGTATGTCTCACCTAGGAGAGGCTTGAAACACCCATACACGACAAGCGGATGTACGTAACCAATTATAGTGGCCCTCATCTTCGACGCATAAAGCGACTATGATGTCCGACCTCCACCTGGCTGGGACACTTGCAGAATAAGCACTGCGAAGTACCCCCTCGATAACCTAGGTAAGGAAACTAAGGTAACCTTAATATAATCAATGCTCAGGTAGACATTCGTAGGAGGGATTGGCCATATGCATAAGGTAGAAAATCTTGAAACTCTCGAAAGAGCCCCCAGATATGAATACAATCCAGGAAATATCTTTGGTGCTACTCAGTTATGACTAGGGGTCATCCCAATCAACAACCACTTACAGTGCCTCATGTGTAACTCCGTTGTAAGAGGAGTATCCTAAGAAACATTAATTATACTAAGGAATTTCACAATCTCACGTGGATAGACACATACATGTTGTTGTTTAGTGGTCTTGGAGAATTTACTCACAATGAACCATTCCAAGACCCTAAAACCTAATCTTGTTGGCGTACCCTATCAAAGAAAATAGTGTAATCCACTTTAATTACGCATTGATTTTAATTGGTTGTAATTACTTAAATGGAAATGGTCATGCAACTAATGAAGTTATGACTCAACAGTGAAGTAAATATGCACACCATAACAAACAATGCTAAGTACAATCTTTGTCAAATGAAAAATAGGGTATGTCACTACATGATATGCATAAATATATATTCCTTTCTGAATTCCAATGCAATCCTTCCTATATGAAATCATAAACAAAACTCTCATCTAAGAAATCCATTGCGAGTACCTCCTCAAATCCATACGCAAAAAAAAATGCATCTACCTTGTATTTTTCAATATAAAAGAATGAAAAATGTAATAAAAGTCATCCAAAACTCTTAGTCTCTGTAGCAAGTATAAAACACAAGCTTATCAATACACCGAGACAAAAAAGAGTAATGCACTAATGGAAAAACAAAAAGGATAAATGACTAAAACTACTTTCAAAGAAAAATCAATGAAAAAGCAGTCTTTGGTCACAAAAGAAGCATCCAACAGACAACATCAGACCCAACAAAGACCCAACCACACTCACAACCCACCCAACAACTTCCCACAACATCAAACTCACCAAAAGGGAGGATGTACATGACTGTTTAAAGAACAGCTGCGTATATACATGAATTTTGGCTAAAAAGTTGCATGTATACACAAATTTTGGCCCAAAACCTGCGTGTATACGTGACTTTTGGCCAAAAATCCCCGTATGTATGTGACTTTTGTCCAAAAATTGCGTATATAAAGAAGACAGTGAGTGGTAAAAAACAATCCAATTATCAAACCAATAAAGGGGAGTGTCAATGGATGAACATACTATAAAATGCAAGACAGAAACAAGGAGAAACAAAGAGCAAGTCAAGAATATGAAGCACATTGTGCACCCAAACCCCAAAGAGAAACAAGGAACATCCCCACTAGAGTCACCAATTTTGTTATGGAGAGAAATTCCTATGGCTTGGGGTACCACATTAGACAACTTGACTCCATAAATAGATCCTTTCCTATATGCAAGAGAAACCAAATATCTAACACTAAAGGATCTTGATTCCTACCTCGTTCCAGATGGTTGATGTAGATCCTCGTTGAGCTTTCCATTTCCAGCTTGTATTGATGAATTGTTATCTCAACACTCAGCAAACAAGACAAGCATGATATATATAATCGTGTTAGACCTACTCTAGCATATATAATCAATAACATATAACTATTTAAAAGCATACATGGATAAAATACTCATTTAAATACACATTATCAGACATGAAAAGATATTTCTATTAATATAAAATAGAGATTACAATAGTGACAACTTATGTCGGCACGTCTGTGAATCGGAGAAACTGAGTCCCCCACTTGGGGCTACACCACTTCAATCCTCCATCTCTCGATATGTTGTGCCCCTACCCAACAGCCTTTAAAAAACATTATTTCATCAAACAAAATTGTATTTTGTTTTGATGAAATGTTTGAATTTCATATAGCAAACTTAAAGAATTAAAAGTTACTAAAATGGTGACATTCCAGAAGCTTTTGAAACATGAAATTCAATGTTTTTAAAGAAACCTTTGCAAACTATGGATTAGTTGACAAAAATATTATTTTGAAATTATCATTTTAGGTGGATAAGTGTTAATAATTTTTCATAACCTAGTAGTTATTTCTTATCCGAATATTTATCATTTAATTTTATTATGTGATTTTGTTATCATAAATATTGATAAGGTTTTTGGAAGGGTGATTATTGTATTGTTGGCACCTTATAAATGGGTAACTTTGATTCGATTATTGAACTTGGTAATTTCAATTCATGAAACGATGGATATTGGATGATACAATCATGCATTCAAGTTAAGAGTTTTGCTAAGCCTATTATATTATTTTTGCTACATTATTAAAAAGTGTTGAATAATTAAAGATCAAATAAGTATCTTTATAATTAATAGACTTTATTTATTTTTATTATTTATACAAGATAAATAAATCTTTTAATTATTTTGTATAAATATAATAAATAAAGTTCTTTGATCTTTTAAATATTTACCTAGAAAATTAGGTATAATTAACACTTTATTTTAATTTTATCATATATACCAGGAATTAACGTGAATTTTATAAAGGCTTAGAAATGAGCATACTTTTACTTTTTATTGAAGATTATTGTCTGATTTATCCATTGGTTATTTGAATAACGGCACGTGGTTATCAATGAAGATTGAAAGAGCTATTAATTTAATGGAAATGTTTGTGAATTTTGTTTTATCCACAACGGGATTCTCATATTAAACCAGCTATCTGTTCTCCGATATTGTAGAGATTTGAGAGATGACAGCCGAATCTATGGTTTATTATATTGCTAATAATAATAAAACAAATATCCTGTAGAGGCTGAAATGTTTTAATTAAAACAAATCGCAGATTTTGAAAATGCCAAAAGAGCTGGAAAGATCATTGGTTAAGCTATTTATTTTCTCATGATTGAATTCTGTTTACACTTCTTTCTTTTATTAGGTTTTTTTGTTTTTTATGTGTAGATGCTAAGGAGATTGTTATGATTCTGGAAATTGCCAGGAGACGAATTTTATTCTCTGTCGGTTATTAAAAACGCGTCCTCAATTAACAGGGGTTTTTCCAGGCCACGTTTTGAGCAAATAGAGATAGATATGAAAAATCCGCGACATGGGTTTTTCTCAGAACGGACCCATTTAGTTGTACTCACGAGGATTTTGCCAAAAAGTGATGGATTGTAGGAGATTTCGGAAGTTTTCTGGACGTGATTTTTGCAGTTGCGGCCGGCAAAATTTCGCCTATGTAAAACCTAATTTGGATTCCGTTTTTGGTTATTTAAGCAGACTGGAATTTGATGGAATGAGAGGTGGACATGGAGGCTGCCAACGCTAAAGATATTTCTCTCTTGTAAGCTCAGAAAATACTGCTGCCTGAGGTCGATAGTTGATGGAGAGGAGACAACAAGACTGTGGTTTGATTTATCTGCAATTTTAGACAGCTATTTGTCTTCAGCTACGATATGTTAAACTGGTGATTTTTTTAATATATGTTTTTAGTTTGTATACTGGGCATATAGTTTTGATATTTATCAGTCTTGTCATTTCTTTTCTATTTTATCTATGTTTGTTATAATTCTCTAAAGAATTTTGCAAATATATATGTCTTGTACGATTATCGATTTTTAATGTTTTTGATCTTGCTGATATGTCATGTTGTTTAAATTTTTTTAAATATTATCAAGTATATTCATGCAGTATTCCTATCAGCATAATTTGATTCGAGGTTTAATATTCTTTTCACTTTTGATGAGGATAAGATCGAGGATAGATTAATATGCCGTTTCTTTAAACTATTTTATGGAAAACAGCCAGTGAATCACATTCAGGGTTAAACTTACAGCAAAATAACACAATTTCTTTTCTTCTCATTATGTTAGTAACAATTCATTAAATCCGAATTTAATATTTATATTGCTGTGAGATTAGTCTTTGATTTTTGTAATTAATGTATATTTGTTAATAATACAATTTTGTAATTATTTTAACATATTAATATTTGATTAATTTTGTGATTATTATATTATAAGTTAAGATTAATTGCATAGATTTAGTTCATAAACTATTATTAATTATATTAATAATTCATTAGTAATTGGATTAACTAGTTTAATTTTGTACATTTGTTAACAAGTTTGTTGTGTATATTTGTAGGTATTTAATATATTTAACAATAGCTTCGTTTTAGTTTTGGACTTTCAGGCTAACAGAGCCTTTAAACCTGTTGGAAACAACCATCCCAAACAGCTTGGAACCTGCTCTAAGGATCCCGGTCTGGGTTGTCTTCCCCGTTACGTGCATAGTCACATATGCCCATCAACACGATAGTAAGCTCACAAGCAAAATGCAAGATTGGGAAGAACACAAAAGTGCTCCAAGGGACAAAGGGATGCAGACTCAAGTATAAGCTCCATCAACAATGGACTATAGTTTTCTTACTCTTCAATTCCTCATGCCTTCAATGTATCCAAAGGGTTCCTTATATAGCTCTTTAATTGGGTAATAGAAGGCTGAATCCGAGTGATCTCAAGGCATATGGAATGCCAAGAGACAAGTGAGTTAGATCCACATCAAGGAAAACTCCAAAAGAATTTGGTGTTTTGCACACATCCCAATGTACGCAGTTTTAGGGGTCAAACCCACATATATATACGAGAAAGGGATTAAAAGTCACATATGGCAATTATTGCATGTTTTTAGGGATGATATTGGAAACATCGAAGATACAAAAATGGTCCATGGGGTCTAAGGAGTCTGTAGAGAGACAGGGAAGGCCATGAAACTGTGATTCACCATGTGTGGTAAAATCAGCTATAACAACAGGTTTGTTTACATCTGAGCAAACTACAAGCTTCACCAAGATTTATGCTCAGAAAACTTGTCTCACCAACTATGGTAGAAATACCTCTTTCGAGAGATCTTGATCTAGATCACATAATGGAGCTTTCACTGCTCCTCTCTCCCAAATAGCAAGTGGCCACATATTTTTCCTCAGCTATACTTAGCGCCATGCAAGACTTCGTCCTTCCAAACCAAGAGATCATACTTGATCCCATACTGAAGTAGCACCTCAAAGTGCTCTTCCTATCAATGGCATTGCCTTCCCAATACAAATCCTCATAACCCTCCAGGTTAGTCTTTTGATTCTCCTTATACTTGAGCCCATAATCAACTGTACCCTTTAGGTACCTCATTGCATGCTTTGCAACCATCAGGTGAACATGTCTCAACGTGTTCACAACAAAGGAAATATATGGTCTCATATTTGTCAGGCACATCAATAAATAAATCAACTGACAATACATCCTGGCATCAACCAACTTTGATGAAGCAACACTCAATAGCTTCAAGTTCGATGCCATAGCTGTGGTCATGGCCTTGCAGTCCATCATCCTAAACCTCTTCACGATATCTACTACATAATTCCCTTATCCACACCTCCATGCCTAGAAAATAGTGCATCGACACATAGCAAGAGCATCACTGGTCTTCCGCTTTCAACCTTGAAGCAAAGGTTGGAATCCACTTTACTCTCAGTAAATCATAGAGTCATCAGTAATATGTCCATCTTGTCATACCATGTCAGTCCTCAAGATATTCTATAGTCACTCCCTCTGAAGCAGAGCATCATACTCCCTCTGTCTTCCATACTCTATGCACTGAAACATTCTGTACCGGAGTGACTAGTAGCTTCTTATGCTACTAATATTCTATGTATCCATCTAGTGTATAGAAATTCATATTCAACCTTGTAGCGAATGTTAAGATCTTCATTCAGCTCATCATGTATGTCTTTCAACTCCCACTGGCTACAAATGTCTCTTCATAGTCTATGCCTTCTTTTCATGAGAAGCCTCGTGTTACGAATATTGCTTTGTATCCCACGATGTTTCCATCTACTACATGATGGAACTATGAACTTCCCTTCATGTATTGATACCACATCCTAGACATCATTCTTCTTGAACTGGTCTTCCCTTTCTTCTTGGTTACTTCTTCATGGCTGGAAGGTTTTGCATCAATGATGTAACTGCATTTCTTATATTATTCTTCATCTTGAACTATCGTCACTTGTTCTTTAGAACAAGTCTCATATTTCTTTTCTTGTAGGTGATTATGTATGCGATCTTTCCTACGAGTCAAATGCATTTGTATGGTTAGAAACATTTCATAAGAAATATTCATATTGGCAAATTCTTATGCATAAATATATGATCATGCAACTATTTTAGGCAATACAACATTCATCCATATCTCACGGAAACTTTCTAGATGCCTTCCATCTCTACCAGGACAACATTGAGATTGTGCACTAATCCAATATGTTAGCAAAGAGGTTTCATTCTCGATAAGAAACAATGGAGAGTTGTATAGCACCATGAGCTACTTATCCATCATATGTATATTAGTAGTATACTATCATTAATGCAAACATTCTATCATGCATAATACATTAATTGAATATAAACAAATGCATAACAAAACAATATCATGAAATGACAATTGAATACTTATCTTTATTTGTTTCATGGGTAGACTCCTTCGTAAGCCTTTAGATTCATCATCTTCTTCATTCATAATATCATCGTTTCTTATCCAAATGCTAATATGAATAATAGGTTCTTCAAGAGTTGAGTTCTTCATATTCCTCATCGCTTGAGAGATCTTCTTTGGATGGTGAGAGCTTGATCTTCCATTCTTCTTTTCTCTTACTATGAGTTGATCATCTTCTTGTGTGTGTGCTCTTCCTGGAATGTTTCTGAAAGTAATCACTTCCTTCTGGCACACATTCCTTGAATGAATGAATCCCATGATCTTGGGAGGTCACTCAAGGTGGCTATCATCACTTTTGCATTCTCCACTTCTTCTTCTACCGCTACAAGTTGTTCTTTGATTTGAGAGACCCTTGTGAAGTATGACTGTATGGTCTCTGCATTCTAGATCTTCACATTCTTCAACTGTTTTCTCAAAGTCATATTCTGATATTTGTTCTTCCCTTCAAATAGCTTGGTCAAGGAATCAAAAATATCTTTCAGTGTCTTTAGGAAAGACACTTGTGGTGTAAGGTGATCCTTTATTGAATCGACAATGATCTTCTTAGCCTTGACCAATTTATTCTTGTGTAAGGCTTTGAGCCTCATCTCCCTCTTGAATTGGAACCTCTCCACTCATGTAGGTGTCCAATTCATTTTCTTCAGAGATATCAAATACTTCCATGCTTGGAATTTTTCAACTTCACCAAGATTGTCATCAATCTGATATGATAGATCACTTTTGAAATCAAAACCTCAAATCAAAATAGCAAAATATTAGATCTTACCGATTTGAGATGCCTATCCTGGTTCCAGAGCTAACTGATCTAGGGTTTGTCAGAGAAAACCTAATTTTCAAAACTTTGAATCTTTCAAATATAATTGGATAGAAGGATATATCTCTTCAACTTCAACTGTCCAATGTACTCCTTTTCTGAAAACAATGGAGGGAAGCTCTCGAAACAGGAAGCCCTAGTTTACCAATTTCTTCTGCATAAATGCCTGATATTGTTTTTGTGGTATCTTTGAAATTACTGCTCCTATTTGTTTGAAACATCACACTAACTTATCCTTGCCTGTACCTATTCCAAAACCATAGGTTTCATCAGAATTGGTTTCACCAATTGGGACTTAGGATCATTTTCCAAAGGTGACCTGTTACAGGACTGTTCAGAATAGCAAAGTTATACGGACTTCCACATGTCACTATTTCATCTTTATGGTCTAAACCTAAGAGCACAAAAATTACAGGCCATTCCATTTCTATGACATCTTCATAAATTTAATTTGGACCTTTGTAGACCAAGATATAGCAGTTCTCCCTAGGTGTCATGTTTAGGGATGAATCCTTGAAGAGGTTGGAACCCTAACTTGGAGGACACATATCTCCCAAAATACAGCGAATCGGAGGATGAAGTTTTGATACAGTGTAAACCAAGAATTTATATTAGTCCTATGAATGTTTTAGCTCTTGATAATTCTCCAATATTGAGATATAGTGAATGTACCAAAACTTATCATTTTTACTATTTAGGGTTTTTCCAGCTTGGGGTCAAACTAGGGTTTGACTTTATCAGAGTTATACAAAACCAAAAATGTTGAACCAGGTATCTAAACTTATATTTTTATGAGGAGATAAGTCTTATTTTGGGATCACTAAAAAATTCCTCTTCTCTGAGAAGCCATAATTTCCTGCACCAAAAACTGAAAATGCTCAGAATTGAATTCTGCTTCGACCGAAAGATGTGCCCTTCAATGGAGAGTCATCCTAGCATAATTTTGATGATGGATTGTGGAGAGAGACCAAAAAAGTAAGAATCCCTAGCTTCTATAGCTGCACAATGTCTTCTTCTCAGGTTAGCTCTAATACCATGTTAGATTTTATCATTCAAGCTAGCATTATGATCTTAGCATCTTTAACTGAGAGAATAACATGCATAGCAATAAAAACATAAGAGACAAGAGACACAAAAAAATTTCCTCGGGGAAACCATAAAGGAGAAAACCCCGCAACTTCCTCAAAGATAGAACCAGCACCAAAAGTAAAACCTGAAAACATAAAGATTATTTCCTGACAGTAGCAATCTCTCTCTTGTCACAACAACTTCTCCTCTCACTCATGCGCCCCAATGAGTGAGTGTGTGTGTGATAAATAGAGAGGCTCACTCTCTATTTATATTCTTTCATTTAGTTGAAACCCACTCCAACATGTCACCCTCACTTAATAATCACTTACTAGCACCGTCATCTCCAGCAGTGTCTAATAACCCTAGTTCCCCACAACTTGTGGGGACTTTTCCTCCTCTAACCAACAAGGAGGTTTATCCTTAACACAACGATGGGGAATATTTCCTTGAATTACAATGACTCACTTAGGGTCGACTTCTTTAGGATAGTCTAATAACCCTAGGGCCCCACAACTACGGGGACTTTAATCCTTGATGAATAGGAGGGTTACCCACAATGACTTGGCATGCCTTGTTTACATTATAGAATCTCCCAATAGGAACATCGAGACATGACATGACTCAAATACATTACAGACACATCTCGGAATAAGCAACGTGGTACAATACATAAGATATACGGATGAATACATTCTGAAGTTACAAATACATCAACATCCATCATAGTATAGATCAAAGGCTATAGTCCCTTTCATATATCTCATCACATGCTTTGCAACTATCATGTGAACCCCTCAAGGTTGAACTAGATACTGACTCAAGGTGTTCACAGCAAAACAAATGTTTGGTCTGGTATTGGTTAGATACATCAATGACCCAATAATTTGTCTGTATTGAGTCACATCCACTAACTATGATGAGTCATCAGCTAACAACTTCTGGCTGGAATCCATGGGTGTGGCCATGGATTTTCATTCCAACATATCGAATATTTTCAAAACTTTCACTACATACTTTCCATGATTGATCAATATTCCTTCCGAGTTCTGCCATACTTTTAGGCCTAGGAACTAATGCATTAGATTGAGGCCTTTCATCTCATATCCTTCAGTGAGCTTCTTCTTACATTCTACAATATGTTTCTCATTCCTTGTCAGAAATAGATCATCCACATACAATAATAGTATAATAGGTTCATCTTCTATAACCTTGAAGTAAAGGTTAGGATTGTCTTTACTCTTATCAAAGCCCAAGCTCATCAGGAAACTATCTATCCTTCCATACCAAGTTTGGAGAGATTTCTTTAGACCATACAGGGCCTTCTTCAATTTCCATATATGAGTTCATTTGTCTTCAACTTGAAATCCTTGTTGTTGTTCTATGTATACTTCTTCCTCAATCACACCATTCAGGAAGGTCGTCTTTACATCTATCTAGTATATGTTCCACTTCATCATGGAAGCAAGTACCATGATAGTTCTGAAGGAAGTGTACCTTGCTTACTGGAGCAAGTGTCTCTTCATAACTAATTTCCTCTCTATGAGAGAATATTCTAGCCACAAATATTTCCTTCCATCAGCAACATGTTTTGTCTTGTAAGTCCACTTGGAAGATACCACACTCTTCCTTTCTGGTTTGGTTACTATATCCCAAACATCATTTTGGTATTATTCCATCATTTTGTTAGTTCATCAACATATCCTAGTCTTCCACATTCAACCTTGAAGGTTTGAACCCACTTTATTCTTGGTAAAGTCTCGGTCTATCAGGAATCTTTCCATCATGTCGTACCATGTCAAACTTAGAGATATTCTGTAGTCACTCCCCCTGAAGTGGAGCATCATTATGTACTGAAGTGACAACTAGAATTCTCTGCTACTATGTATCTATCTCAGTTTACGAAGATCCATTTATCTTGAACTTTGTCTAAAATTTCCTCATGCACCCATCAGTGAGCTCATTGTCTTCTATAGGTTTCCATATTCAACCGCATAGAAAAGGTTAAAATATTATCATTCTAGGTGATCTGGCAAGCTTTTGGATGTGATTTCCTATGGGTTCCTTCTGATATCCTACAAAGAATATTTTATACAGGTGGTTCACTTCTCAATATATACCTCTACTGGAGACGTGTGTCTAGTCAATAGAGTATATCATGCCATATTCTATTCTTTCTGAGGAAAACCACAAACCTTTCTTTGTACACTTGTTCTTGTAAATCCATATGGAAGACACTACGAACTTCCCTTTGGGTCTTAGAACCATATCGTAGACATCATTCCTCATCATCAACTGTTACTCTTTGATCATAGCTTCTTTCATAGCCAAAAAGGTTAGCATCAATGATGTCACCCAGCTTTGTTACACAACTAGAGTGTGTTTGAGGCCTCTTAGAAGTATCACCATACTTTTATTCATCTTGAATTATATCTCGTACCCAATTTATTCATCTTTCAAGGTGGATCTACCACTCTTTGAAGCTCTTTCTTCCATCATGATGTATTTGACCTTGGGAGCTTCAGATTCATGTTTATTGAAGTGAATCTTGAATTGTCATCACTTGTTCTTCGGAACAAGTCTCACCCTTATTTTCTTGTAGGAGGTTGTACAGGACCTTTCCTACAAGTCAAATGCACTAGTTGCATGGTTAGAACCATTTCATAGAGCATATGCATAACGCAAAATTATTATGCATCATGCAATTGTTTAGCCAACATGACATCATTTAGATTGTGCACTAATCCAATATGTTAGAAAAGGGGTTTCATTCTAGATAAGTAGCAATCGAGACTTGTATAGCACCATGAACTACTCACCCATCACATGCATTAATGCAAACATTCTATCATGCATAATACATCAACTGAATATAAAACAATATCATGAAATGAAAATTGAATACTTATCTTTTATTTGTTTCATGGGTAGACTCCTTCTTGATCCTTTTTCTTCATCATCTTCTTCATTCATAACATCATCATTTCTTACCCAAATGCTAAGATGGATAAGAGGTTCTTAAAGAATTGATTTCTTCATATTCCTCATCACTTGAGGCATATTCTTTGAATCATGAGAGATTGATCTTGAGTTACTCTCATCTTCTCTTCTCTTATCATGAGCTGAGTTTCTTCTTGTGTAAGGCTTTAGCCTCATCTCCCTTTGGAACTACAACCTCTCCACTTATGGAGGTGCCCAATTCATTTTCTTCAAGAACCAGTGAAATCCTATGCTACCATGCTTGGAATTTTTTTAGCTTTAATAATATTTTTATCAAGCTAGGGTGCTAGGATATTTTTAAATGAGAACCTCAAATATAAATGGAAAAATACTAGATCTTACTAGTTCGAGGTTTTCATCGTGGTTTCAGATCTGGCTGATCTAGGGTTTGTTAGAGAAACACTAATTTTCAAAACATGGAATATTTAAAATATTATTGGATATAAATATGTGTCTTCTAAAGGTGAGATAAGAAACATATTCATTTTCCCAAAACTTTGATCATAATTGCAAAATATTTGATGCCCTAGTTTTCTTCAGTTTCTTCTGTAGAATTACTGACATTGTTTCTGTGACATCTCTGAAATTAATTCTCCTCTTTATATAAATTTTTGTACTTACTTAGGCTCTCATATCATTTTTATAGAACCACACATTAGAGAATAATTGGATTTAACAATTGGAAATGATGCGTGTTTTACCACGGTGACTCATTTCAGGATTGTTCAGAAGAGATAACTTGTACAAACTACCACATGTCCTTGTTTCATCTTCTGGTTTTGAACGTTTTACCACAGAAATTTAATTATGTTCCCTTTTTGGAACAACTTACCAAATTTCATTTGGACCTTCATAGCCCACGATATAGAAATTATCCCTAGGTCACTTGTTTAAGGATGAATCCTGAGAGAGGTTGGAACCCTAACTTGGACTAATCGTATCTTCTATAGTATAGTGAATCTAAGCCCAAAAAATTTACACAGTGTAAATCAGAAATTTATATTTGTCCTGTGAAATTTTGGGCTCTTGATCCTTATCCAATATTCAGATATAAAGAATCTACCAAAACTACTAATTTTAGTAGTTTAGGGTTTTCAAGCTTGAAACCCTATTCTTCAATAGTTGTAGCTGTAGCAATGTTTCAGTTGCACAATGATTTATTTCTAGGTGGATAAGATACCATGTTAATTTTTTAATGGTTATATCATATCTTAAAAATTTTATCATCATAACAGCATAACCATAAGCCAAAATATCACTAAAAGACAGACAAGCACAACCACACAAAAGGAACACAGATTTATCTTAGGAGAACCCTAACAGGAAAAACCCAGCAAAATATTCCTGAACATAGATTCTCCAAAAGATAAAAAGGTAAAACTCAAAGCTCATCCTCCTCTTTCTCTAGCTATAGCTCTTTATCTCTCCCTCTTATGCGCTACACAAGTGTGTGTGTGTGTGTGTGTGTGTGTGTATCTGAAATGAGAAGCGTCTCCCTCTATTTATATTCTTTTGTTCACTTATTATGACTTAGTTATGTAGGTTGGAGTAATCCTAACTTAGTTATATATGATCAAGTAACCAAAACTAGGGTACTAATGACCCAAATTACAATGGAGGGGACTTTCTCATGACTTTTAGTAATTCTCTCGATAGGAACATCAAGGTACAAAGAAATACAAGTGATTCTCCTGATAGGAACATCGAGGACTACTAAAAAATATTTTGAATATTCTTTGAAGTTACAATAATTCAACATATAACACAATGCATATGGATTGAACAACTCCAAACAGTGAACCACACTACACAACAACTAACCGATACCTTCCTTGTTACTCTAGAGAGTAAGAAAAACCATTCTAAACAATGAAACACTGAGAAAAAGAACTAGGGAAATCATAGAGGAGTACACTCTCATAAAATTGTGTGATATCCACTACCCATTTACTCAGCAATACCACGATTTCCTCAACTAGTATTGAATGGCCAACATGAACAACAGAGAACATAACACGACTCTGCAAGCAAGATCAATGAACAACACGAATGAAATGAATGACCCAACGTTCACTGCAACTCAGGGATGAGGGAATGGGAATGCATTCCCATGATTTATTTATTTATAAGCAAGAACATGGATTCCCAAACTATATACTTGTAGGATTTATCAGACAAGTGATTAGACTTCCATAGCCTGCTCTTCCCAAGGAATTAACTGCCTCAACCAACTTCTCGAAGAAATTGATGATTGAGTGCAGAGGACAAAAAGGTAGCCGACAGTTCATGGGTTCCTCCATTTACATATGGCCTCACCCTAAGGCTCAAGGGTTTGACTAACTCCCCACCCTATCCCTTGTGGATTGATGCCCCCATCTCTTTCACACTATAGTCCTAAGATAGTTTTGGTATTTTACGAAATGGTGTACTTACATGATGTTCAAAAAGATGTTGTTCTTGAATTAGCACCAAAACCATAGGTATCAACATTGATCACCTATCCAGAAAGAATCAATCAATGGTAGGGACTTGACCTTGAGCTCCTTTCCATGATTCAAATACAATACATACATCATGTACAATTTCAATATCATGGTGTCAAACCCGAGGTGTTACATAATGTAGAGGAAACTTTTGTTTCCTTCCCAACCTCATATTTTTTCTTTGGATGCTTCTCTACTAAGAAACCATGACATACTCTTTATGATGATTTGATGAGGGGAAAACCCTCAACCAATTGGTCATTGTGCAGTTTCTAGAGATACTTGAAGTTCATATGGGAAAACCTTACATGCCATATATTGCTTGTGTTATTTGCATGATTGAAGAAGGATTTTGGATATGATGTAGGAAGGAAATGGGAAAACTCATATGCCTTAAAGGAATGATTAGAAAACAATTTCTCTATGATATTTCCAGTAGAATTTTTGGTCATTTCTACTATGTCAAAATCAAATGTAACTCTCTTGGGAGAGCCTATATGAGTTATCTGATAAATAGATAACAAATTTGTTTCAATAGAGGTAACATAGAGGAAATTTTGGAATTGTCCATGCTCAATTTTCATGGAACCTCTCCTAACAGTTGGGATATGTGAATCATCCCCCGTATGAATTCTAGGTCCTCCTAAGAGGTCTAGAGAGGTGAAGGGTTTTTTTAAGCAACCATATGTTTTGATTCTCCTAAAATCAATCAGATAAGCCTTTTATTGAGTGAATCCTTCTTTAGAAGCATGACACCTCTCTTTTCCTTCTATCTAGTGTCCTTCTTCATACTTGTTTGCACTTTGTGGAAGAGAAATATTGTTTTCTTCAAGGAGATTTAACATCTTATCCATGTTTTTCTTCATGCACTCTCTCTCTACATGAAATCCTCTTATACAATAGGAACACTTATCTTTCTCAAATTTATTGTTCTTATTATTTTTGGAATCTATTGGTTGCCAACAACCTTCTCATTTTTATTCTATATTTGGTTAATAAAAAATTATATCAATGTTTCTCTTAATAAATTCTTGAATACATTATTAAAAGTTCATTCGAAATCTGTGATTTTGAAGGTACTCTCAATTTGAAACGTCAATTACTGAAGAAGAAATCATCACTGGCATTTCGATTTCACAACTATTGACTTATTAGTTATGATCTATTTAGAAACTGGGTGAAAACATGAAGTTGGGAAACATTTTTGCTTGTTTTTTGACAAAACAAACTACAAAATTTTATGTTTTTCAACTTCAACCCCTTCAAAACGATATCTCCCTTAGGAATTTCACCTTGAAGTAAATATACAAGTTTTAAAAAATTGAATTATCTACGTACTCATATTTAAAAAAAAAAATGATCAACATATAGTGGGGAAAATTTGACATGCACCAATGACATATACTTTAAAATTTTAAGTATGAATAATGAGTGACTTGTGTGCACCACATTTTTCATAGAGATAGTTATTCGTTTTAGGGAAACAAAATTTATAATCATAATCTACATAGATTGAACTTGTGCATGGACTATATTTTGAGGTCTTCGGACTTGAGAACTCTTTTTTATTATTTATTGAAACAACATAAGTTCATAAAATAGTGCATTATCGAAACATGCTGATGAGCTTCAATTTTCTTTTTAGTGTGACACTTATTGAAAAAACTAAAAGTACCCGTTTGAAGAGGACAAGTCAATTATGATCTCTATGAAGATTTCAAAATTTTTGTTGTCTATATTATGATATTGAATTTTCATTTTGGGTGATTTTTAGAATAACAAAATTCTTAAGGGATAAGGTTTATAAAAAAATTATTAATAAATATAAATTGAAATTGAAATGAAACAATCTTTATATCATTGGAAACTAGATTCAAAGATGAATCCATTGCTACCGAGTTTGATAAATAATATTTAAAATTTGTAGGGGTTTGTGCTTGTTGAATTTGAAAGTTCTAGAAAGATGGCATATATTTTCACAGGTTTTTTTGACCATGAACTCTTGGCCAAAAAAATATCTCCTAACTCTCAGTGAAGAGTTTAGTTCAAACTCTCATCCGAGAGTTTTTTTAAAAATACAACGCAATTATTGGTTGAAAATCTCGGCCTAGAGTTTTGTTAAACTCTTGACCGAGATTTTGAACTCTTACAAACTCTTGGCCTATAGTTTTTTAAACTATCAGCCTAGAGTTTGAGTTTCAATTTTTTTCATGTGTTTATCCACACGACCTCTTTTTTTTCACTCAGTTTGTCATACAATTGTTTCCAAACTTCTCATTTTCACCTAGTTGTTTAGTCCAATTTTTATATAACCAATTTTTGTTTTCATAAATTAAATCTTGATTATATAAGGTTAGTAAGGATTCATTTTCAATTTGATCAATAACTTGCTAATCTTATCTCGCAACTAGATCAAATTGGTTGTAATTTTTCATGATCTACTAATAAATTTTATCAAGGATTCAAAATATTGGTTTTTCATGCTATTTAAAGTAATAATCATCAAATTAATATTTTATATATATTTTTTGTATATATATATATATATATATATATATAAATTATGACGTAAAACTATTCCTAATATTAAAACCCTAAAAACTACACCTAAACGAATGATCAAACTTCCATTCAAATTGCACCCTAACTATGATAACGTCCATGCAAATCGAAGCTATGAATAAAACATGTGGTATTTATCCTAACTTGCATTTGAAACACAGATCATAACATCATTGGACACATGTAGATCGTAATCATTTCAAGTAACTCTATCAATAAGATTTCGAAATACATTTTTTTTTATAATACATGTACAAATTCATGATTTCATTCTCTGTGCCTCATTATGATTTTGTTCTTTGCACCATTTACCTCATTTTTCATATCATAGAATAAATTGGGTATTGTCTTGGATGCACAAGTTACCAAATTTAAGGTTTTTACAGGAATGTGAGTTAAGCTGGTTCGTATTCTTCATTGATGATCACCCTTACCTTTATTATGAGCTTATTGTAGCCATGTTGGATCCTATGTGTAGGTTTCAGCTGGAAGGAAATGATTTGTTGTAATTTGAACCGAATTCCATGCTGTTAATTAACAAAATTGGATGGGGAGAATTCTTCAGAAGCTTTGATGTGCATAATGTATAGGTAACTTTCCAATTTTCCTTATCTTTTAAGGATAATTTTGCATAGGTTGGAAATTTACATTTAGTTATCTCCAAGTAGCAAAAGAAACAAAGTTTCCACAGACATGACATAAGTGGTTTAAATGGAGGAAGATAAATAAGGCCAAATGAAAGAAATTTTTACTCCCCTTGCCTACATATTTCGATGATAAATTTGGGTTCCCTGCAAAATACCTAAATCCCTAGTGGTGATTGGTTCTTTAGTTGATCATGAGGTACATAACATGTGACTATCAATTCTCCTCTGTGTATTATTATCATCTAATGCTTTTAGTGGCATTCAAAGGGTCTAAGTTGAATTTACCATGGTTTTTTCTCATTAGATTATAAAAAATGGCACATGGAGTTCAGAACACTATAGGAAATGAGATTGTAGTCTATTTCATTATGGTTTAATTAAAATATTGTTTTAGTTTCAATTGTATACAATTGATATGAGTTGGGACCAGTTCTTGGTTGAAAATGGCTTCGGTGAGACTAAATTTTTGCCCCCTTCTAGCTCTAAATCTCGGCTAAAGTGAAGGAAACATTATGTTATTGAAATTCCTACATTTAATCATAATCCTAACCGTAATGGAGTAGTTTATAATAATCCTACCTTATTGAATGACTTATGGAATAATATAACAAATGGAATATTCTTATGACTAGAATTTCTGTTAATTTACAATCTTATCCAATTGGTGAAATACCTTCTCAAAAACACCATGAAAAGTCACTTGAATTTCGGAATGTATACTCAACCCTATTTGATGGACTTAGGCCCAAACAAAGGGAGGTTATCTGTGTGACCTCTCGGTGATTTCCTCAGAGCATGGCCATGATCATGACTCCTACTATGATTCAATATAAGAGAGAGTCCTCGATGGTTGAAATTCTAAGTGATGAAGGTAATATATCTCGTATTCGTGAGATTTCTAATCATGTTGATGGTGATAAACAGACTGGGGATATGAATAACCATGTAGCAACTTCTCTTAAAATATATACTGATGCATTATCTTTATGTAAATTCAATCCAAATCCATCGTGTACAGGTAACTGTTCTCCTGATAGGAGTGCAAATTTTTTTAAGTAAAGTCTCAAAAATGTTCTTAAAAACAAAGTGTCTTAGTTAGAAGATGAAGTATAGGAATCATGTGCCAACACATTGGGAAGTAAAGAAGAAATTAAAACTCTTTAGGGATAATTATTGGTATGGATGAATAAATGGAATGAGATGAATTTAAAAATGGATAAATATAAATCTATTAAAATATCCCTACCTATAGGTAATGAATGATTGCTTAAATAGGGAGAAGAACAAAAGGTTAAAATCATAAAACTCCAAGGCAGGTTATTCAAAGCACGACGAGCTGCAAAATTCAAAATTATGACTTAAAATTTGTCTTGTTATAGTTAAACATTCTTTTGATTTTGAAAGGTAATAAGTGTTTTGATTTTCATTCCCAGACAATCGAATATTCTATGGGCATGCTTAAATTTCATTTACAGTTGTTTCATTTTTCAATGTGATTTTAAAAGAAATTTAATATTAAGTTGATTGGTTATTGCAGGTGTCTGTTTTGCATGTGTTTTCATGATGATGTTGTTGGATGCACGTGCATATTGATACCAGGTGTTAAAATAGTTACTCCTTGCAATGATATGGATGCCATGTTCCTCCCTTTGAGGGAATTTTTTATGACAGAACGATTATGGTAATCATTTTTTTATTCTGTGAAAACTGTTAGAAACCAAATGATTATTTTTAGAAAGTGGATGCATACAATTCTAAGAATAATTGATTAGTTTTGTTATAACAGACATGATAATGACTTGAATTATGGGATTCGAGCATGAAATAGGAGACTTCTACATTCAGAGTAAAATACATATGTTGTACTGAAAAGTTACTTGGTATTTAATCTGTGTGGTATTGTGAAGCACTTATTTACAAAATCCAGTATCATTTTGAACTCAGTTTTTGAATATATATATATATAATTCTCCTTATGTTCATCTTCTTTTATTGTCATTGTTAGTTATACTTTGTTATAATTCGGTTAATCGTTCATGAAATTCTTGAAGCAAGAAACTCATATTAATGTTTGATGTTAATATTTAATGAGTCATATTAGTTAATTTTATTAATTAATTATGATTGTATAATATTATTTATATTAATTCACTAATTGATTCATCTATGTTTCTATAGATACTCGATTAGGTAATTAATCATTTTAAAAATCAAATATTTAAGTGTTAGAAATAATGTGTTAATTATTCTATGATATTTAATATTTAAGGATGATAAATAATTGTTTGTTTATTGTTCATTAACTTAAAATTTATTTCTGATATTAACTTTGATTATTTTTCTCACATGGCTATATCATTTAACATTCTAAATATGGTCATAGAATATTGACTTAATTATCATCTTTCTCTTGGACAAGATAGGATCCATTAGATTAGATTAAATTTTAAATTATAGTTTAAATTCTCTATCAGTCATTTAGCATTTCCTAAAAATAATTTACATTACAGTTAATTAATTTTTCTTCTATTAAGACATTTTTGATAAAACCTTCTCAAAACATAAACTAACACTCTCCTTAAGAGATGGTGCAGGGGGGTTAAACTGAAACCTACCCAACCAGCACCTCTAGGATATTTAGGGTCCTACACTTGGAAGGATCACCAAATTTAGCTTAACTTCCAAACTCTATGCTAAAATCCCCCCCCCCCCCCCCCCCCCCCCCCCCCCCCCCCCCCCCCCCCCCCCC
>LPNX010119941.1:25720-89668 GCA_001517045.1 Pseudotsuga menziesii
ATGTGAAATGCCAATAATCCATAAATTTTCCTCCCCAATTCTCCTTTTACAACTTCATTTCCGCAACAAAGTTTCTACTTCTAGGCTGGGGATGTGGAACTCCAATAATCCGTAAATTTCCTTCCGCAAATCCATTTCCATAATGGATTTTTCACTTTAGGATGGGAACTTTCGAAATGTGTCCCTCTGTGAATTTTCACCCACAATCATTTCCACAATTTTTCTCACCATTGGATTTTCCTCGATGGCCTCGATCTCAGCCGTCCATTTTTTGCAAAACTCGTTAAGGCAACAAAATTTGATTTACATGTAGATTGATCAAAGTTTGATCAATCCAAACTTTATCCTACACGATTTAGAAAAGTAGCACCTCTATGTATGCATCTACCTATACTTTAGTTCATTCAAGTATCGATTTGTCATTTGAACCAACAGTTTCATGAAAACATGCCGATGTTCCTAAAACCTCCATAGTTGGCTCTGCATAGCGACACCATTCACAACAATGCATAAATCTAAGTTATCAATACTGCAACACACACTACTAATATTTATATTAAACAATAAAATAAAGAAACACACACAATTGGCTCTCTTTCAGTTTCTCCAACCCATTTACAAATAGATAGAGACGCGGTTTGTTCTTCCCTCCCCAAATTTACAATTCTCACACTAAAAAATAGAGCCCCTACTACTTCTCAAACTTAGCTATTAATCCTAAGTTGTTGCTTCCCCCTTTGACTTGGTTCTATAACGGACACTACCACACATAAGGAAAAAAACATCTTTGACCAAACAAACAGTTGAGCGCTTGATTTCCATGTAGGGAGTCATGAACTGCCATTATTCCTACTTCTCTAATAGACTTTGACTAAGAAGAATGACTTATCCCTATATAGAAATTACATAAAAACATAGGTTACTTATAATGTAATAGTCTAGGGAATATTAAATCAAAATGTGGAGACCCCTTCCTGGCCTGATCTAACCTTGAACTAGGAATTTTAAATGGTTAGCCGAATGCTCCTGCATTAGACTCACAAGGGTAAAAATTATGAACCCATGTTCATTAGTTTAGCTACAGTGAAACCCTTGGTTTCTAATTCTGTAGCACTCATTCACATAGAATCTTTCAGTGGTCGCTTCATCCATTTGACTAAATGCTCCAGATGGTCCTTCTTCCTTGTAATTTTGGTGACTTTAGTATCTATAATGGCCCCAAATTTCAATGGTTGTGTCACAGGAATTCTAGTAGGAATATCTATGTCATAAGAATTTGCTGAGAATTTCCTGAGTGTAATGCAGGGTCCAACCTTTTTCCTCTTCTGCCATGTTTTCCAGTATAGTGTTTGTAACTGGTTCTTTGGTTCTTCCAGCATGTGTTCATACTTCTTTGAACATTCCAGTTCTTCTTTTCTTTTCCATGCAAACAAGTTGTCAACTAGTTCTCCTCTACCTACATATAAACAATTCAGTCTTCATGTTACAACAGTAAACAAAAAATTTATTAGCATAATGATGCTTTATGTCGAAGAATTCTCTTCTTGGATTCTTTTCCCTTCCTCTCCTTTTCTTGTTACTTTTACATCATCATCCTTGGTAACCTCAATAACCATACACTTCCCATTGTTTTTATTAACTTCATACTGTGGTTCCTTTATCAATGCCATACTTGCATTGGAAATTTCTTGCTGGTCTGTTTTTCCCTTCAGCCAACCATTGTACACCATATTAGTTAATTCAACCTCATTATCATTTTCCTCAGATTTCCAATAATTCATGATTTTCTTCTCAGTCATAATAAACAAATGATTTATAACCTCTTCTTTCTTACCCTTGAGTGGATGAAGACTATGCTTCTTCCCATTCATTTCAAAGGACTAAACATTCCTCTTTCCTTCATACACTGCTTCCCTATCAAACTGCCAAGGTCTACTTAATAAAATATGACAAGCATCCATCTCAATAATTTCCCTTCTTACCTCATCCTGATAGCTTCCAATCTGAAACTTTACCTGGCATTGTTCTTTCACAAGAACTTGATGACCTTTATGAAACCATTTAACTCTGTATGGTTCAGGATGTAACGTCTTCGCTAAATTTAGTTTGTTCAGCATCTCTATAGACACAAAATTATCAGTACTACCAATATCAAGAATTAATTTGCAGCACTTACCTTCAACTTTGCAAACTAACTTAAAAAGGATCCACCTTTATATTGAATCCTCAATTATTTTCCTCATCAATAAGTTTTCACCTTCTTCAGGATAGGCCACAACCTCCTCTAATTCTTATGGAGCTTCAGGTTTAGCTTGTGCTACTTGTGCTTCTCCCTATCTGGAAACATTTTTTGGATAGTCCCATGACATGTGACCAAGATTTCAACATGTGTAACACCTCACTGTTCCACCTCTTCTTTTGCCTCTTCCTCTTGAATCATTTAGGCAACCTATGTTCTCATTATTTCAGTCAAGATTCCCTTGTTGGTTTGAACCGCTAGCTTCACCCTTTTGTTGTTATTCCTTTCCTCTAGAGCCTCTTACCTTTGCTTTCCAACTCTGCCTCCTCATCAGGCTCTCCTCAACCTTCAAAGAAACTAGATACGATTCTTCAACAGACCTTAATGACAAAAAAATCAATTAATCTTGTATATCAGATCTCAAACGATTGACATACCTAGATACTTTATCAGGTGTATCCTCTATATGTCCAGATATCAAATTCATCTTATAGAATTCCTCAGTATAGTCCCTAACTGTCATTGATTTATTTCTAATATTTTTCATTTTCCTAAACAAAATCAACATGTAATCTTTAGGAAGAAATTTACCTTTTAACTTAGCTGTCATTATGCTCTAGCTATTGATCTTGTATTTGTGTTACAAGATCCTCTCCTCTTGCACACCATCCCACCATAAGGACACATTCCCTCTCAACTTTGTGATGAAAAATCTTACTTTCCTATCTTCCTTTACCTCACCATAATGGAAATGATTATTCATAACACTATTCGAATCAATTAGTTCCTTTAGATCCAAGTTCGCACTATAAAATAGTACATCATCCTTCAAAATTGAACCTGCACCAAATATTGATTTCAATCTTTTTACCTTAGGAGTTTCAGCAGTTGTCTTGTCCTCCTCTTCTAATACTTCCTCATCACTTATGTCTCTAGTGTGCTCATGATGTCTTCCACTCTCTAATACATCCAGTATTGCCCTCGGATTTGTTATTTCCTCTCTCAGATATGCATTGCCAATAGTTCTTCCTCTCCTTCCTCGACCTCTTTCAACTCTAACCTCCATATCCTCGCACAACAAATAAAACCTAGACACAATCTTACTGTCAGCAATATCTTTTTTTTCTCTGAGTCTGTTAGTAGTACATGAGTAAGCTCAATCTTTCTTTTCATTCAAAAGAACAAAATCCCAACATTAATGACTAACAATCCACAATATTCAGAAATAAATACTATTAATCTCCCTCTCTGATACAAAACATTATGCAGGTGGTTAAACCAAAACCAACCCAACCAACAAGTCTAGGATCTTCAAGGTCCTACACTTCACAAGATCACCAAATTTAGCATAACTGTCTAATTCTATGCTAAAATTGTCATTCCCCCCCCCCCACCCGCCCCCGCAATTTTGCATCTGTACCCTCCTTTCCACAATTTTTTCTCCCCGCAACTCTGTTTTTGGCACAGATTTTCCCCATGCGGATTGCAGGATACGGAATGCCAATAATCCATAAATTTCCCTCTATAATTCTCCTTTCACAATGAATTTTCCTCTTGCTGGTTGAAGGATGCGGAATGCTAATAACCTATAAATTTCCCTCCGCAATTCACCTAGTGCAATTGAGTTTCCTCTTCCAAGTTTCAGGATGTAGGATAGAAAGTTTCCCAAGTTGTCCCTCCACAACTTTCCACCTACAATTATTTTTCTGCAATTTTTCCCATCATTGGATTTTTCTTCATGCCCTCGATCTCTGCCGTCCATTTTTCTGCAAAACTCGTTAAGGAAGAAAAAATGGATTTGGGTGCAGATTGATCAAAGGTCAATCAATACAACCTTTATCCTACATGATTTATCAACCTAGCACCTCTATTTATGCATCTACCTATACTTTAGTTCGTTTAAGCATCAATTTGGCATTTGAACCAATAATTTCATGAAAACATGTCAATGTTCTGAAAAAATGTGATAATCAGCTTTGCATAATGACACCATTCACAACAATGCATACATATAAACTAGTAATACTGCAACAAGCACTGCTAATATTTATATTAAATAATGAAATAATGAAACACACACAATTGGCTCTTTTTCAGTCTCTGCAACCCATTTACAAATAGACAGAAACACAGTCTATTCTTCCTTCTCCAAATTTGCAATCCTCACCTTGAAAAGAAGAACCCCTACTACTTCTCAAACTTAGCTATTTATCCTAAGCTGCTTCTTCCCCCTTTGATTCGATTCTATAACATACACTACGATGCAAAAGGAAAAAAAATGTCTCCATCCAAACAAACAATTCAATGGTTGATCTCCACGCAGGGAGTCAGGACCCGACATTATTCCTATTGTTCCAACATACTATGACTAAGCATAATGACTCATCACTATCTATAAATTTTATAAAAACATAATTTATTTACAATGTAATAGTCTAGGGACTATTAACTCAAAATGTGGAGACCCCTTCTTGGCCTGATCTAACATTGAACTTGGAATTTGAAATGGTTAGCCAGATTCTTCTGGATCAAGGGAGAAGAACATAGATTAGATATAGACCATAATATTTGATTTAATAGTTGTTAAATAGATTTATCATTTTAAATAAATAGTATAGACTGCAGATTAATAGTTAGTTTCAACTTAGTAGTTTTTATTAGAATTTAGTTTAACTTTTAATTTGTTAGCTAGTTTAGGAGACTAATCAATGAACACGATAATATTGGTATTTCAGATACTTCAATTAATCTGTAAATCAAACTTAGTGATTCCCAATTTGCAAATGTTGTTAGAGAGATATTAGAATGAGACCATGTCTCTTCTCCATATACACCTCATAAAATTGAACAAGCTTTGGGAGAATCTAGAAGAGTCCTCAATAGGATTTATTCTCATAAAACTCGTATACCCGCTATTGATTTTTGTTTATCTTATCATAATGGAAATAACCCATCATCTTCTGTAGGTGACTAGACTTCAGTCGAAACTCGGAATTTAAGATCAGGAATCCCAAAATATCATTTCAATCCTTCATCGAGAGGGGCTACTGAAGCCAACACTACAAGAAAGATTGTATCTTCCAATAATTTTGGCCAAGCACCATCTCCTCTATATTCTCCACTTGATAGTCCAAGATATATTGGTCATATTAACTCTTTTCATTCCAAAGAATACAATATGGAAATAGCAGGAGAAAGTACTCCACCAATCCCTCCTTTACCTTGGTTATGGAGGAGTGCAGTAGCAATCCCTGGAATACACCATCAATTGTCTAAGAATCCACATAAACTTCTTCTAAAGTTCAACCTAGATAAAAAAGAACCCGTTGAAAATCATGTTGACAAGTTCATTCTTGTTGTTCAAACTATGAATGTGCAACATGAATATGTATTTTGTCATCTCTTCCCATTAAAATTTGAAGTAAAAGAATTAGCATGGTATCTTTCTTTGGTTCAAGGATCTATAACAATTTGCATAGAATTTAGTCAAGCTTTCCTAGAAAAATTTGGAGAAGATAAAACAACCGCTGCATTAGCTCTTGAATTATCTCACATCAAAATAGATAATAAGTAGTGGATTAAAGATTTTGATCAGATATTTTTAACTTTGAAAAATAAAATACCTTCCTCCTCTGGACTGCCAAAATATATAATTATAGAAATTTATGGTTCAGTGTTACCAAAATATTTAGGCATGTTTGTTAAACAAGACAACAAGTTTACATTTGTTGAAACCTTCGAGGAAGCTATCAAATTTGAGAAAAATTCTCTGACATATGAACCTGAAAGGAGTGGGAAAATTGATACTTTTCCTCATAAATGTAATATCTTGATTTTGACTGCCAATTTCATTAAAAATTTATATGACGTAAATACCATTATTAAATCATGGTGAGTATCTAAAGGCCAAGGCCCCTACATGGATTTAGTTTTTTATGTACCCGCAATAAAAATTGATACCTACGGTTATCATCCTAGCCAAGAACCATATAAATTTATACATCATGTAAATATGCAATTAGTAAAAATGCCCACAACTAGCTATGTCAATGCAACAAAGAGATGCGGGCATGATTTCACAAGGAATATGAGGGGGAATTATTCAAACCCTTGATCCAATAGGGTAAATCCAAATGTCAATGGGAGAACCCCTGAAGCTGTCAACTACCTTTTTTGTCTTATTCACCCAAGCATTTAATTCTTCTAAAAATGGGTTGAGGTAGTTAATTCCTTGGGAAAGGAAGAGTATGGCAGTCAATTTCGAATAGGGGAAGCCACCCATTTTTCAAAACCATATTTTCGACTTATTGGGTAAGTAAATACCCAGAAATGCATGCCCAAGCCATTATTCACTCACGTTTTTCCTTTCCTCACGCAGCTAGAGATTGTTGTGCATTTTCATCATGATTTTTTGCATTTTCCTCATTTTTATCCAAGATGGAAACTCATTTTTTGTTATGCTCCATGGTTGGGAAGATAGATCCAAAATTTTGGGGTTTATAACAATCGTTTTTGCTCCTGGAATTCCCATGGACATTTTCTGAAATCGTATTTGATCACTCAGGTTTGTTTTCCCTTTCACCAGTTTCATTTTTGGTCCCCAAGAAGTTTTGCTAAAACCCAACAGTTGTATTTTTTTGTGACGTGCATCCCTATTTTGGTATGAAAGACTTAAGAGTGGAAGTGGCCTATAATTGGCTTGATAACCTAGTGAAGAGAGGAACCTCACATAAGGATCAAGAGGGGCTAGCTATATTTCTATGCACACCCTAAAGAGCACTCGGAGGGAAGGTATGGCATGAGGGACTATGTAGCAATGAAGGGGATACTTTCCTGTGTCGGGTGTGTAGGTATTGTGGAGGCTAAGCATTGTATAGGTTTTGATAGTTGTGTCATTGAGCTCACTCTCTTAGCAATTCATCCTTTTTGCTTCCTTAGAAGCATGATAAACCTAACAATGGATTTTCTTGGGTGAATTTTGACATGTTTGTGGCTATGTGTGAGCCTGTTGTTCCCTATTTAATTGTGGTAATCATTCCAATCTCGGGGGTCGTAGTGGTGCTAAGAGATTGATGATCACACTATCCTATGGTTGGGTGGAACGTTGCAATGACATAACTAGTTGTGGGACAACTCATTACAACATAAGTGCTCTCTTGTATGAGGGGGAATTATTCAAACCCTTGATCCAATAGGGTAAATCCAAATGTCAATGGGATAACCCCTGAAGCTGTCAACTACCTTTTTTGTCTTATTCACCCAAGCATTTAATTCTTCTAAAAATGGGTTGAGGTAGTTAATTCCTTGGGAAAGGAAGAGTATGGCAGTCAATTTCGAATAGGGGAAGCCACCCATTTTTCAAAACCATATTTTTGACTTATTGGGTAAGTAAATACCCAGAAATGCATGCCCAAGCCATTATTCACTCACGTTTTTCCTTTCCTCACGCAACTAGAGATTGTTGTGCATTTTCATCATGATTTTTTGCATTTTCCTCATTTTTATCCAAGATGGAAACTCATTTTTTGTTATGCTCCATGGTTGGGAAGATAGATCCAAAATTTTGGGGTTTATAACAATCGTTTTTGCTCCTGGAATTCCCATGGACATTTTCTGAAATCGTATTTGATCACTCAGGTTTGTTTTCCCTTTCACCAGTTTCATTTTTGGTCCCCAAGAAGTTTTGCTAAAACCCAACAGTTGTATTTTTTTGTGACGTGCATCCCTATTTTGGTATGAAAGACTTAAGAGTGGAAGTGGCCTATAATTGGCTTGATAACCTAGTGAAGAGAGGAACCTCACATAAGGATCAAGAGGGGCTAGCTATATTTCTATGCACACCCTAAAGAGCACTCGGAGGGAAGGTATGGCATGAGGGACTATGTAGCAATGAAGGGGATACTTTCCTGTGTCGGGTGTGTAGGTATTGTGGAGGCTAAGCATTGTATAGGTTTTGATAGTTGTGTCATTGAGATCACTCTCTTAGTAATTCATCCTTTTTGCTTCCTTAGAAGCATGATAAACCTAACAATGGATTTTCTTGGGTGAATTTTGACATGTTTGTGGCTATGTGTGAGCCTGTTGTTCCCTATTTAATTGTGGTAATCATGCCCATCTCGGGGGTCGTAGTGGTGCTAAGAGATTGATGATCACACTATCCTATGGTTGGGTGGAACGTTGCAATGACATAACTAGTTGTGGGACAACTCATTACAACATAAGTGCTCTCTTGTATTTTATGTTTTAAATCCTGCAATGAATTTGTTTAATGAAATATTATGAACATATTGAATGCTTGAATGAATTATTTGCATCAGTTTTATATTTCATGTAATATGTATCTCTACATGTGTTTTACTTGAATTCATTTATTATTATGTTCATGAGACTAGATTTCTTGGTTGGATATACACCAGCAGTGTAGACACGTCCTCTCCATCAGCTGGTAGAGGGGAGGGGATGTGACAATCAAAAAACTGAAATAGTAAGTCTAGACAAAGAAAAATAATTTGATGTTGAGAAACTTCAGAATACTATCAGAGCAATAAGAAATGAAGTGGTATGGTCAAATAAAAATTTAGAAGCATCCTCTTCTAGAGGGTACTATAGAAATCAGTTGAGGAAAAATATTATTAATAATAAAACAAATCCTCCTCTTGATGTAGTAGTAAATGATGATATATTCAACACTATTCATGAAAAATTCCCCATTCATGAATTATCTTTGAATCAAGAAGTTCTTTATCAGAAAGAAGAAGAAAATTCTTAAAATGAAGACAAGCCTAAAGAACCACAACAAATAATTGGACACGTTTGATAAAAGTAAATACCATCCGTCATGACAACATGCTTATAATAATCAAATCAATGGATCAATAGGTACTCCTAGAGCATCAAGCTCAAACTCAACTAAAGTAAATAATCCTTAAACTATTAAAAATCCTCTTCCAGTTCAAAATGCAAAAAAAAAATATTTGCAATATGATATTATTGAGGATTTGAAAAAGATTCATGCAAATATCATCATGTATGGCATGCTTGATATTTATCCTATGCCTAATGGTCCTATTATCACTCCAATGAGTTGACATACTCAAAATAATCAAGGAAATGCCACTGCTAATACTAATTCTAATAATGATTTAATTTCTAATGATAAAGGAAAATCAACAACTGATAAAACCTCATTGATAGTTAAAAATTCAAATTCCACAACATCTCCCATTTTGATCACATTTGAAATTTACAACAAAAATGTGCATAACTTTATGGTAGATTATGGAGCATCATCTAATGTAATCCCTTTGTCTATTTGTCAAAGGCTAAATGCTAAATACATTCCTTGTGAAAGACATATTACACAATTAGATCGTTCAAATGTGAAAATTTTAGGAGAAATAAGACATGCAATAATCAGGATTCCAAGTAACCCATAGATTTATCATATTATAGACATTGTAGTTATAGATGTTCCTTATGCTTATGGGATATTTATAAGAAGATATTGGTCACACAATCTGAATGGTTTCTTTTTAACTCATTGGTCAACCTTATAACTACTCAAAAATGGTAAATCCAATCAGATCAAAATAGGTAGAGAAATATACTTGAAGGATACTGTAACAAAATTACATGATCCCAATGAAACTATGTTGTTTTCTGATTCAGTCATGGGAAATTACACTTATGAACTGGATTTTGGAAATTTTAAAGCACAAAATTCTCCATTTATAGGTATAAAAAAACAATCTAAAATTTTGAATTTCACTTATATCCATCCTAATTCTGCATCATAGAATTCTGTAAATAGTGTAGAAAAATAGAATTTTGTATATATTAATGATAGTAAGGTACCTGTAAATAGCTTATCTTGGACACTTTTTTTTGATGGGTCAAAATCAAAAGGAGCAAGAGGTAGTTTCCTTCTAATATACCCAAAAGAAAATAAAACATGTATAGCTTGTAGATTAGAATTTGGTTGTACTAATAACATAGTTGAGTATGAACCTCTTATTCAAGGTATAAAAAAATATTTAGATCTAGACATCAAGGTACCAGTGGTATATGGTGATACTAATATTTTCATACAAAAGGTGTGTAACTCAATTCATTGCTATTCCGAACATATTCAGAATTATGAAAAAGAGGTATGGAACCTTATCTCAAAGTTTGAATCCTTCAATATAAAATCCATTCCTAGATTTAAAAATCAAGAATCTGATCTACAAGATTAATATAGTTTCTAAATTAGTTCCACCTGGTATTTTTCACCTAATACTTTTTCAATTGAGTTAATTTTTAGACCATCAATTTTCGACAATATCACTAATTAGTGTGTTTCCAATGATGATACATAGATATTGAATTTCTTGACAAATGAAGACACCTTAAAGGACTTTTCCATTGATGAAATCACTCACAATGAAGAATTGCACAATTTTTTGGTAATAGATCCTCACTGTCCAATAGAAAAATCTATTGATATGATACAATCTATCCCTAACTCTATTTTAATATTAGAAAAAATTTATGATCTTCAAGATAAATTTTAAACATTCCAAAATTGTAAAACAAATAGTTCATGATTAAGGTATGAAACTATAAATTTAGGGATAGATTCCAATCCACAACTTTTCAACCTAGGAACAAATTGTACCTGAGAAAAATCTGTTTTTTTAAGGTTGTTCAGAGAATATATAGATGTTTTCGCATGTGCATATGATGACCTAAAAAATTTCAATCCACAAATCATGCAACATATTATCCCAATGAAATTTGATTCAAAACCTTTTAAGCAAAATCTTAGGAAAATGCATCCAACACTTGAACCAACAGTTAAAAAAGAGTGGAACAAACTCTTATCTTCCAAAATCATTTTTTTAGTATGCCCCACTCAATGGGTGGCTAACTTGGTTCTAGTTCGGAAGAAGAATGAAAATATTCGACTTTGTTTTGATTTTCATAATCTAAACAAGTCATTAGAAAAATATAACTACCCAATTCCTCCTATGGAGTAAATCCTCCAATTGGTTTCTGGATCTGAGATGCTATCATTACTTCATGGTTTCTCAAGTCATAATCAGATTTGATTTTCTCATGATGATCAATTAAACAATGCATTCAAAACTCCATTGGGAACTTATGCTTATCAAAATATTTCCTTTCATTCTAATAATACATGAGTGAGTTTTCAACGAGCAATGGATATAGATTTTAGGGGATTAATTAATCATTTGTTAGTTGTTTATCTTGATGACATTATAGTTTTCTCTAAAAACCGACCTATCCATATCTCTCATCTTATGAACTATTTTGAGAATTGTAGAAGATGCAAAATATCACTAAACCCTAAGAAAGCAATCTTTGTGGTGACCTAGGGAATTTTATTAGGTTGTGTAGTTTCCAAAGATGGAATTGATCCTCCTACAACTGAGGATATATATCTAAGATTACTTATCCTTCCACTAAAAAGGATATGTAGTCCTTTTTGGGAAAAGTTAATTTTGTTAGGATACTTATCCTAAGTTTTTCTGAAGATGTGATTAAGAAGGATGTAAGCTTTAGTTGGGGTAACAATGAAAAAGAGTCATTCAAAATAATTACAAAATCTATATATGAAGCTCGTTCTCTTTTAAGTCCTGATTTCAGTAAGGATTTTATACTTTATGCTTTCGCTTCGGATATTTCATATGACGATGTCTTAACTAAACATATTCAAAAAAATTACAAAGTTCCTATATCATTTATGAATTATAATTTTAAAGGAGCCGAGTTAAATTATTATGAATTTGATAAGCAAGAATTTGTTGTTTACATTTTCAAACTTATATTTTAAAATATAAAACTAAAGTGATTGCTCCATAATCTACAAAAAGAAACATTTTGGTGCAAAAATATTTAGGTGACAAAAGAGCCCCTTCAATGATATCCTTCTAGGACTATGATCATGAGATCAAAACTTCCTCGGTAGTTAGAGGAAAAGGCATTTGTAAACTTGTAGTCTAGCCAACTCATTTTCCGCTGGATAAAACTGATGTCAACATAGATGAGTATTTTTTGAAAAAATGAGATGAATTTATTTCCTCCTATGCAAGATTCATGGTATTCTGACATTGTAGAAATTCTGACCAGCAATAGATTAATTTCACTCACAACAAATTACAATTGATCATGCAAAATTGTCAACAATGGAGACTGAAAATGGAACTGTAACACAAAATTATATTAACTCAATGTACAATAGCCAACCCTGTAATATCATAGGCTACTGAATAAATAGAATACATGAAGAAATTGAATGCATGAGGAAGCATCCAAATCTAGCATAAAGTAGGCTTACCCAAAATAGGCAAATCCCCCATAGGTGTAAAAAGATGATCCCAAATCTGTCATGAGGTTCACGAATTGGAAAGGGAGCATGGGCAAGCTAATGAGTGGTGAAATGGTAGCTCATACATGTTTTTGCATGGAGGAAAGAGTGGAGGATGAAAGGGGAATAAAACAGGTTCACCTCTGGTTATCACAGTAGATGGTAGTTGAGTACTGAGGTTCAAAACCACACTCTCCAAGTAAACCCTGCAACCATAAACACCGATTTGCTGCATTGACAACTCCTTTGTACTCAGCTTCTGTAGATGAGAGTGCAATGGCACTCTATTTCTTGCTTGACCAGCTGATTGGCCCTTCTGCAAGCATGAACACATAACCTAAAGTGGACTTCCTATCTGTGCTATCACCTCCCCAATCACTATCAGTAAAACCAATTAACTCAAGGCCAGAATTGGCTTTATAGAAAATCCCATGTGTCCTTGTTCCCTGAACAAAGCTAAGGATCCTCTTGGCTGCTTTCCAATGGATCTCATGGGGCTGATCCATGAATCTAGAAGCAACACTGATCCTCTTGGCTACTTTCCAATGGATCTCATGGGGCTGATCCATGAATCTAGAAGCAACACTGACTGCATAACAAATATCAGGTCGAGTATGTGTCAAATACAATAAACATCCGATCCACTGTCTATACAAAGTGTTGTTTACCATCGGTGGAGAATCATCTTCCTCCAGCTTCACTCCTGAAAGGAAAGGAGTTTTGCTTGCTTTGCAATCTTGCATTCTGAATTTGATCAGCAAATCCAAGGCATATTTGTACTGGTGCACCTTGATTCCAGCTTTGGTTTGAGCAATCTCAAGCCCCAGAAATTGACTTAAGAGCCCCAAATCTGTCATGGAGAAGGCTTGGTTCATAGCTCCTTTTAGGGAAGCAATCTCAGTCTGTGAGCTTCCTGTAATGAGGAGGTCATCAACATATAAAACAATGATAATTAATGAACCATTAATTACCTTCATATAGACATTGGAATCTGATTTGCACCGAACAAAATTCAGAGATAGCAAGAAGCTATCTATCTTGGCATACCAAGCCCTGGGGGCTTGCTTTAGCCCATACAATGACTTTCTCAACCTGCACACAAGAGAATGGTCAGTAGCAAAACCTTGGGGCTGCTGCATATATATCTCCTCAGTGAGATCACCATTCAGAACGACACATTTTACATCCATATGATGTACCTCCCATTGCCTTGATGCTGCAATGGCTAGATCTAGCCTGATTGAATCCATCTTTGCCACTGGGGCAAAAGTTTCATTGTAATCAATGCCATGAACCTGTGAGTAGCCTTTAGCTACCAATATAGCCTTGTACTTTAGTGGTGAACCATCAGCACCAAATTTGGTCTTATAGACCCACTTACATTGTACTAGTTTTCTCCCAGGAGGAAGATCCACTAGCTCCCATGTGTTGCTCTTCTGTAGCGAGTTGAAATCCTCATTCATGGCAGCTTGCCATATTGGATCTCCTACTGCTTCTTCATATGTTTGAGGATCATACTCCACCATCAAATAGCATTTTTCAGCAAACTCAGGATCCTTCATGCACAAACCACTCTCAAATTGAGATCTAGTCCTCCTTGGGTCATTGGGATCACCAGCTAACTGTCCTGCTGCATGTAGTGTCTTGGCTTCCCATTTAGGCCTTGTGGGGATGTTTGGGTCTGCAATAAACTCATCTCCATCAGACAAATCAGAATCAGCATGTTCAACAAACTCTTTACTTACTTCTTGAGGTTCAGGTGGTGAAGAGGCTTCACCAATTTCCACATCTGCAAGGGGTTCTTCTTCAAACTGAACACACCTTTCAATGAAGGATTTGTTTTTGCTCAATTTTATCAACTTGTACCCTTTTTGAATCTTCAGAGTATCCCATAAAAAGACACTCTTGGCTTTGGGGCTGCAAAGCCTTCCTCTTCTCTGTCGGGATTCTAGCCCATGCCTTTGACCCAAAAATCCTGAAATGGGTCACATCTGGCTTGTGCCCACTCCATGCTTCGAAGGGAGTCATGCCATCCAACTATTTGTGAGGCACCCTATTCTGAATATAGGCTGCACATTTGATAGCTTCGGCCCAGTACTTTGGTGGCAAAGTTTTGGCCTCCATCATGCATGTTGCCATCTCCTTCAATGATCTGTTCTTCCTCTCTGTAACACCATTTTGCTGTGGTGTGTAGGGGATAGAATGATGAATATGAATACCTGCATATGCATAATAGTTAATAAACTTAGTCTTGACATACTCACCACCATTGTCAGACCTGAGTACCTTGAGTTTTCTTCCACACTGGTTTTCAACCAAAGCCTTGAAGACTTTGAATAGTCCAAAAACTTATGACTTGTGTTTCATGAAGTGAACCCAACAATACCTAGAAAAATCATCAATAAAGGTCAATGCATATTTGTCCTGACTCATGGACATATGAGGCAATGGGCCAGCAACATCACTGTGAATCAGTTCGAGGGGTGCAGAGGTTCTCTCATGGCTGCCTTTCTCAAATTTGTGCTCTGGGTGTTTTCCTAGGATACAGCCTTGGCATACTCCTTTGGAAAATTTTATCTTGGGAAACCCTATGACCATATCTTTGTCACTAAAATAAGACAAATACTTGTAATTTAAATGGCCAAATATTTCATGCCATAGCTTGCTAGCTTCATTAGCATGGATAAGAAGAGCAGAGGGGTTTGAATAAGGCAGGAAGTGTGAAAACATGTATACCTTTTGAGCATGATTCGCTACTCCTTTTGCAATGATTCTTCCACTTGAGATTTCTGTGATCTCAAATTCATCTGGTGAGAATGTGACTTTCTTAGGAGACCCAGTGTGGATCATATGGTACACTGACAGAAGGTTGGAGGCGAGACCAGGGACATATAGCACATTGTTGAAGTTACCATGATTAAGATCTATCCTTCCTTTGCCTTTGCTTTCAGTGAGAGAGTCATCTCCTAGTACAATAGATGGTCCTTTCGATGTATCCAGTGAGGAGAAGGCCTCCTTAGTCGAAACCATGTGTCTTGAAGCTCTAGAATCTATGATAAAACTGGGTGAGCTTGATGTGCCAGCAACTAGAGCATGAACTCTCTCTCTGTCATCAGAACTTGATCCTCCTTCTCTCTTCTTTTAGCTTTCTGGAAGGGAGATGCCATTATTCTCTAGGATATTGGTCAGCATATCAATCTGCTTTTTCATACAAGAGCTTTCAGTGTAATTTCCCTTCGAACAGCATGAGCACTTGTTCATTTCACCTTTGTTTTTCTTCTTTTGGGTATTTTTCTTGGGACCTTGTTGATCCTCTGGAGACTGCTTCTTGTCTCTTCCTTTCTCAGGTGGCTTTTTAGCTTTCTTCTTTCTTTTTGAATCCACCTTCGAATCTCCAGCAATCAAAGCTTGATATTTGGATGGTTTGATGGTGCCCATCATCACCAGCTTGTCTTGTTCTTGTGTGAGAGATTCCATGAAATCTGCAAGGCTAGGCATCTTCCAGGTTCGAGCTGTGAGTTTTGTGGCATAGAAGGTCGAAACAAAGACTGAGTAGTCAGGTCCTAGCTTCGAGAGGATGGCCAATACAATCTGATCATCTTTCTTTTCAATACCACACTGTTTCAGCTGCAAAACTAGTGCTTTGAACTTGGAGAAATATAGCTGCAGGGATTCAAAATTACTGGGACTCAGGGAAATCAGCTTATTTTCAATATTGTGTCCCCTGATCTCATATATCTTTCTGAAGAGTTCATAAAGTTTCTCCCATACTTGATCCGGTGAATTTAATCCATCGAGATGGAAAAGGAGGTCTCGGGAAATACTGAGACATAGGAGGCCATAAGCCTCATCTCTCCTATTATACCATTTGATCTTCTCTGCAGCAGCATTGGGCTCTGCTTCTGTAGCCATAGTCACCCTGTAGAGGCCTTTCGCTCTCAACAAGATCTCCATCTCTTCTTTCCATTCAAAAAAGTTGAAGGGAGTGAGGATAGTTTTCTGTGAATCCATAGCTTTAGAAAATCTGTCCCGGCTGTCAGTAGAAGGCTCCCAGTCTTGATGTCGAACCTGCAAAACAATTTTTGAAGGAGAGTAACAACCTACAATGGATCTGATACCATGTATAAATTCTTACCAGCAATAGATTAATTTCACTCACAACAAATTACAATTGATCATGCAAAATTGTCAACAATGGAGACTGAAAATGGAGCTGTAACACAAAATTATATTAACTCAGTGTACAATAGACAACCCTATAATATAATAGGCTTTTGAATAAATAGAATACATGAAGAAATCAAATTCATGAGGAAGCATCCAAATCTAGCATAAAGCAGGCTTACCCAAAATAGGCAAATCCCCCATAGGTGTAAAAAGCTGATCCCAAATCTGTCATGAGGCTCACGAATTGCAAAGGGCACATGGGCAAGTTAATGAGTGGTGAAATGGCAGCTCATACATGCTTTTGCATGGAGGAAAGAGTGGAGGATGAAAGGGGAATAAAACAGGTTCACCTCACCTAGTCTTTCTTTCCTTATGTGCTTTAAAAACTGAAAAAGCAGTCAACAAAGCAGAAAAAGCAGAAGGGCACCTAGGAGGCCAGGAATAAAGCAGATTTGATTCCTAAGGCTCTCCCAAGCGCTACATGATTCAACGATAGCAAGTTTGACCTCTATGGATAGGCAATTAGCAACTTGAACATGGTGGGACTCATGAACTAGGCAAATAAGACAAAAATAAATGAATTAATGTCTAAGTGGGTAATACTATGGGTTTGATTATTCTAACAGACATGGGAGTTCTTCTTGAAATAGGAAGTTACCCGAGTAAACTAGAAGCAAAGAAGAGAAGGGCCCTAAGATTGAAATAATCTTCTTATTAGTTGATTAATAGTATCATTTTTAGGAAAAAAATCAGATGGTATATTATTGCGTTGTCTTGGTAACGATGAAACATAAACAATTTTAAACAAATTACACTCTAGTCCTGCAGGTGGTCATTTTGGAGGAGAAACTACTGGGCATAAAATATTAAGAGATGTTTATTATTTGTCTACTTTATTATGAAAATCATATGCATATGGTAGAAAATATCAAGATTGTCAAACAAATGCACAAAGTGTTAAAAAACTTGCATTTCCACTACATCCGGTTTCGGTGGAAAGACCATTTCAACAATGGGGTCTCGATATAGTAGCTTCAATCAACCCATTCTCATCCATGCAACATAAATATGTTTTCAATGAAAATATTATTTTACCTGGTGGGAAGAAGCGACACTCTTGCATGTATTAAACACTAGTAAAGTTGTTCTTTTCTTAGAAGCTTATATTTTCATTCGGTTTGGGTACCCAAGTCTCTTAATTTTTATAATTCCTCTTACTTTTCTTCTTTTGAATTAACAGATTTTGTTTTGGAGAATGGAATTAGAGTCAGGTATTCTGCAAGTTATTATCCTTGGGGTAATGGCCTGGTTGAATGCACCAATAAAAACTTACTAAAGATTCTAAAGAAAATTGTTTCCACAAATCATCGAAATTGCCTCACTGCCTTACATAATGCACTTTTAGAAGACAGAGTAGCACCGAAATATTCAATTGGAAATTCACCTTTCTTTCTAGTTTATGGTAGTGAAGCCACTCTACCTCCTAATATTTTCCTACATTCTTTATAGTTAGCACAGTCTATCTAACATGTAATTTTTTGTTCTATGGAGAAGAGAATCAATACTGTGATTAAATTAAAGGAGGATAGAGAAAAAGATAAACAACACATTGAGCAACATCAACAGTTTGTAAAATCCTGGTTTGATCAGGCCTCAATTTCCAATATCGATTTATAAGTTAGTTATTTAGTTCTAAAGTGGGACAAATATCACAAAGATAGAGGTGAATATATGAAATTTAAGTATCTTTGGCTGGGACCATATATCATTGTAGAAAAAATATGTTGAAGTACCTTTAGACTTCAAACATTGGAAGGTCTGTCTGAAACGTTTCTTGTTAACAGGTTGATTCTTAAAAAATACTTTCCCTAATTTCCATTAAAATTTTGATTATGTGTATAGGTTGTTTATTTTATTAATATTTGTGCATTCTTTCTCTTATGTTCTAATTTCTCGACAATTCTGAAAATAGTTAGAGTATATTTTATGTATAGTTCAGTTTATTTTGTGTTTTGTTTTCTGAAAACTCATGCCAACTATAAATAATTGTAAGCATTGTTTAAAATTATATATTTTCATAAAAATATTGTATTATAAATAAAAATAATTACCCTTTGCAAACCTTGCAATTCTTGCATGTATATATATAACTGGAGAAGGAGTTTGTAAAGAAATAAACCCTTGTGGATTGAATTTTAGTTTGTTTATTTACTCTATAGAGTTAGGATCAAGTATATTCTTTCATATTGATTCATCTAATTAGATTTTCTTAAATATGAAATAAATCTGTTCAAATTTTATTTTTTGGAAATACCATTAGGTTTTAACTTCTACACTTCATTCTATTTTATAGTATGGATAAATGATGAGTTACCTTGTAAAAACCTCATACATGGAAAATCCTTATAAATATGGATTATAAATCATCTTTAAACTCATTTACAATATGAAAGTGTCAAGATCTATTTCGTTTTGAATTTTTGTTTTATGAAATTAGGAACAAAAGGACTTTGTAATGAGCTGGTCCACTCAGGATCATGAATATCACTAGTATGACATTCTCTAAATTCAGTTATCAAATTGTTGTAGTGGCTCTTGGTCTATTATCAAGAGATAGGGGGTCTCTATAATTAGCCAACTCATTCATCACTGATGATATCTGTGAGTGAAATTTTTTTTGGTTACCAAGATAGGTAGTGATTCCTTATTTTATAAATCTGAAATTAATTATCAATAAAAGAAAATAAATAAATAAATAATAAAAGAAAAGGAAAAGTGAAAAACAAATCATCTTAATAGATGGAACAAATTTTAGATATTTTTCAGAGAAGTAAATAGTTACATATTTATACTGATGATTTGGTTTATCTTTTATTTTGAGTACTTAGTTTTAACCAGGATATCTTACTTCCCTTATCTACAAACACAAATATTTATTAAACGGCATGAAGTAAGATCCTGAAATTATTTGCATATATGAAAATCATTAAACACAAGTTTATATCAGATTAAGGTTTTTTAGATTTCTCAAAGTAAGTCCTAGAATCTATCATACTTCATTGTTTATAGGAATGCAAACAGAGATAACTGATTCTCCCAGGTATGTCGCCATTTGTTGGATTCCAAAAACCTTCTCATTTTTATTCTTTTTTTGGTTAATAAAAAATGATGTCATATTAAATTCTCTTAATAAATTCTTGAAGACATTATTAATAGCACCTTCTGAATCATTGTGAAGGTACTATCAATTTGGAACATCAATTATTCAAGCATAAATCATCACAAACATTTCAATTTTATGACTATTGATGCATTAGTTATGATCTATTTAGCAGTTGTTGAATCCAATTTCAATGTAGTTGAATTTTATTTTCACAAATTAACTCTTGATTATATATGGTTAATAATGATTCATTTTCAATTTTATCAACAACTTGGTAATCCTATCTTGCAACCAGATCAAATTTGTTGTAATTTCTCATGATTCCCCAATACATTTTATCAAGGATTCAGAAGTTTGGTTTTTACTGTTAGGAAAAGTATTAATGATCAAATTCATATTTTATATATTGTTTGTATTAATGATTTTTATTCATTATATATATCTAAACATTGAAACTTAAAACTATTCCTAACATGAAAACCCTAAAAACTATGCCTAAACGAATGATCAAACTTCCATTCAAATTACACCCTAACTATAATGGCATCCATGCAAATCAAAACTATGAATACAACATCTTTTATCTATCCTAAATTGGATTTGAAACACAAATCATTGCATCATTGCACAACTTCTCATCAAGTACAATGAAAACATTATCATGTCAAGTCACTCTCTTAATAAGATTTCAAAATCAATTTTTATTTATAATACATGTACAAATTCATGACTGTATTCTCTGCGCATCATTATGATTTCATTCTTTGTACCATTTTCCTCATTTATCATATCATAGAATGAATTTGGTATTGTCTTGAATGCACAAGTTACAAAAATTTTGGGCTTTTATAGGAATATGAGTTAACCTCGTTCGTAGTATTCATTGATTATCACCCTTACCACGATGATCATCTTAATGTATCCATGATGTATCTTCTGTGTAGGTTTGATCCGAAAGGAAGCAATTTGTTGGACATTGAACTCGAGTCCCCATTGTTAATTGACAAAATTGGATGTGGAGAATTAATGTAGAGGTAACTCACCAATTTTCTCTATGTCTTAAGGAGAATGTTGCATAGGTTGGAAATTTACATTTAGTTATCTCCGAGGATATCATAATGAAAGCAACAAAGTTTCCATATACAGGAAAGAAGTGGCTTAAATGGTGGGAGATAAATAAGGTCAAATGGAAGCAATTTTTACTCCCTGTACATGCATATTACGATGAAATTTTTTGGTTCCCTTACATTAAAACTTAAAAATATTCCTAACATTGAAACCCTAAAAAATTATGCCTAAATGAATGATAAAACTTCCATTCGAATTACACCCTAACTATAATGGCATCCATGCAAATCGAAATTATGAATACAACATGTGGTATTTATCCTAACTTGGATTTGAAACACAAATCATTGCATCATTCAACACATGCTCAGCAAAGTACAATCAAATCATAATCATGTCAAGTCACTCTATCAATAACATTTCAAAATCCATTTTTATTTATAATACATGTACAAATTGATTACTTGAGTCTCTGCACATCATTATGATTTTATTCTTTGTACCATTTTCCTTGTTTATCATATCATAGAATGAATTTGGTATTGTATTGGATGCCCAGGTTACCAAATTTATGGTTTTTACTTGAATATGAGTTAACATGGTTCGTAGTATTCATTGATGATCACCCTTACATTGATTACCATCTTAGTGTAGCCACGATGGCTCTTTTGAGTAGGTTTGAGCTACAAGGAACTGAGTTGTTGGACATTGAACTGGAGTCCTTGTTGCTAATTGACAAAATTGGATGGGGAGAATTCCTTAGAAGCTTTGATGAGAAAAATGTAGAGGTAACTTGCCAATTTTCCCTATCTCTTAAGGAGAAGGTTGCACAGGTTGGAAATTTACATTTAGTTATCTCCGAGGATTTTATCATGAAAGAAAAAAAGTTTCCATAGGAAGGAAAGAAGTGGTTTAAATGTTGGGAGGTAAATAAGGCCAAATGGAAGCAATTTTTACTCCCTTTACCAACATATTTCGATGATAAATTTTGGTTCCCTTCAAAATAAATTAAGCCCTAGTGGAGACCGCTACTTTAGTTCATCATTAGGTACATAACCTATGATGGTCGATTCTCCTCTCTGCATTATTATAATCTGACACTTTTAATAAAATTGAAAGGGTCTAAGTTGAATTTACCATGCTTTCTGCTCAATAGCTTAGAAAAAATGGTGGAGGTAGTTCAAAACAACCTAGGTAATCATGTCCGTAGTCCATTTAACCATGGTTTAATTAAAATATGGATTAAGTTTCAATTGTCTACAATTGATATGATTTGGGACTAGTTTTTGGCTTAAAATGGCTTCGGTCATACTGAATTTTGGCCTCCTTCTACCTCTAAATCTAGGATAAATAGAAGGATACAGTTTGTCAGTGAAATTACTATCTTAAATACTAATCCAAATCTTAATAAAAAGGTTGATAATCAGCCTAGATTATTGAATGGCTCATGGGGGCTTCACTTGTTTACCAATATCCTATCATGTTAGTTCATATTGTGGGTTTTAAAATTATTAAAAATTGAACCAATATATTGTAGGTATTGTGGGGGATGAGGGGTTTAAGGTGGGGGTAGGTAGGGTGGTTTATAAGGATTGGGGTATAAAAAGGGGTGGGGAGGAGGTTTTATGTATTGGGAGGGGGTTTCAACAAAAAGAGTTTGGGTAAATATATATGGAAATTAAGGGTATTCTTTAATATCCCACGATCGCACATGTTATGTCATGGGGCCTTCACTTAGTGAACATCTCACATAGCACGTGCGATTGTGGGATATTAAAGAATACCCTTAATTTTGAGATATATTGACCCAAACACTTTTTTTGAAACCCCCTCCCAATACATAAAACCTCCTCCCCACCCCTTTTTATACCTCAATCNTCAACAAGTGAAGCCCCCATGTGCTATGTGAGATGTTCACTAAGTGAAGTCCCCATGGAATGGATTAGGGAGTAATCTAGAAGATGATAATATAATTCCTGTTACTGGAAGTTTTGTTAATTCACAACTTGATCGAATTGGTGAAATACCTATACAAAAACACAAAATGTCAGGACAATTCCATAATTTAGACTCAACCCTATTTGATGGACTTAGAACCAAACAGACTCGAGTCTATCTATGTGACTAATCGATGATTTACTTGGAGCATGGCCACAATCATGACTCCTACTACAATTCAATAACAAATACATCCCCTAAGGGTTAAAATTCTATGTTATGAATATAATATATCTCCAATTCATGAGATTTCTCACGATATTGATGTTGATCAACAGACTCTGGATATTAATAAACTTATAGCTACTTCTCCTAAAATATCTATTGATGGATTATATTTATGTAAATTTGAGCCAAAGCCATCGTCTACAGGCAACTCTTCACCTACTAGGAGTGGGAAAATTTTTAAGCAAAGTTTCAAACACATTCTTAAAAATAGAGTGTGTCAGTTATAAGCCGAAGTAAAGGAATCATGTGCAAACGCATTGGGAAATCATGAAGAAATCAAAACTATTAAATTATAATTATTGTTATGGGTGAACATATGGCAGGAGATGAAGTTAAAAAAGGATAAATATAATTATGTTAAAAGATCCCTAGCTGTAGCTAATGAGCGATTCATTAAACATTGGTAACAAGAAAAGGTTTAAATCATAGAAATCCAAGCAAGGTTATCATAAGCGCAGATATGTACAAAATTGCAAATTATGGTTTAAAATTTGTGTTGTTATAGCTAAACATTCTTTTTATTTTGACAGGTAATAGGTGATTTGATTAGCATACCCACATAATCAAAGATTCTATGGGCATGCTTAAATTTTGCTTACTATTGTTTCATTATTGAATGAGATTTTAAAAGGAAATTTAATATTCAATTGATTGGTTATTACATGCATCTATTTTGGATGATTTTGATGTTGATGTTATTGGATGCACATGAATATTATTAGCAGGTGTTAAAACCGTTACCCCTTGCAATGATATGGATTCTAGGTGCATACCTTTTAGGGATTTTTTATCAACAAAATGATTATAGGAATCATTTGTTTTCATTATGTGGCAAATTTTAGAAACCAAATGATTATTTTTACAAAGTTGATGCATAGAATTATGAGAGCATTTGATTAGTTTTGTTTTATAAGTCATGAGAATGACTTGGATTAGAGGATTCGAGTATGAAATAATAGATTGTTATATAGGGAGTAAAAGACATTTGTTGTTATGAAAATTTTATTGGGATTTCATCTCTGTGGTATTGTGAAGCTCTTATTTAAAAAATATGGTATCATTTTGAACTCGATTTTTTAATACATATATATAAATATCTCCTTATTTCCTTCTTCTTTCAATGTCACTATTAATTATGCATTGTTATAATTAGTTGAACCATTAATGAAATGATTGAAGCACGAACTCAATTTAATGTTTGATGTCAATGTTATATGAATCATATTAGTTAATTTCCTTAATTAAATGTGACTGTATAATATTCTTCATATTAATTCACTTATTGATTCATTTGCGTTTCAACAAATACTGAATTAGGTAATTAATCATTTTGAAACTCAAATATTTAAGTGTAGAAATAAATTGTTAATTATTCTAGATATTGTGTATTTAAGGATGATAAATAATTGTTTTTTTATCATTCTTTTATTATAAATGTTATTTCTGAATTAAAGCTTATTTCTCATATTAACTTTGATTATTTTTCTCATATGCTTATATCATTTAACTTTTTATATATTGTCATAGAATATTGACATAACTATTAGCTTTCTCTTGGCCAAGATAGGATCCATTAGATTATATTGAATTTCAAATTGTAGATTAGTTTTTCTATTTTTCATTTAACAATTGTTAAATAGATTTTACATGACACTTAGTTAACTTTTCATCTATTAATCATTTTTCAACAAAATATTTTGAAAACTTATGACACAGACTCTCCTTAAGAGAGAAGAACATAGATTAGATATAAACCACAAGCTTTGATTTAGTATTTGTTAACTAGATTTTTCATTTTAAATATATTAGTATATCCTGTTAATTAATAGTTAGTTTCAAATTAGTATTTTTTATTAGAATTTAGTTTAAATTTAAATGTGTTAACTAGTTTAGGACACATTTTACTAAGTTTAAATAGTATACTCTCCTTATGAGAGTGAAAATTAGATGATAGAAGGACCATAACTTGTGTTAATTAGCTAGACCAAACATAATAGGGGATGCATTAACTTCCTTGTGTGGGTTAGTTATCCATAGTTTTCCATAGACTAAAAATCCGGCCAATAAAACGTAAGCGGCCATCAAAAGAGTTATGCCTCTTGTTTGAGTTCGAAATAAAACTTTTATTTTCCTTCCCTTTCTACTTCACGTTATCTTGCTCTTTCTTAGAGTCTCAAGCTAAGTGGGATTCATTCTTGGAGGTGTTGAGCACTCCCATATGACTCAATTTGTCTTGAACCTGGATCAATGACTCTGCAAATGCATCTAGAAAAGGGATTTTCCAATTTGGGATGGATAATCTTCCTGAGTTGAATGTTGATACAAATACTTAAAATTTTGAGCCAATTTTTCTCAAAATTGAAGGTACAAGATGCTCATCCTTCCTCTCTATCCCACATTTCTTTCATTGCAAGACTCACAGCGTCTTCAATTAGTGAAACCATGTCATATCACCTTCATTCATGGGATATTAATGAATACCCATAATTTCACTAGATATTGATAATTACTTACAAAAATATTTTTGTTGAGCGCCCCTCCCAACAAATATTTCCAATTAAAAAACTCTTATTTTTACAATATATTCCTTATTGTTACTAGAAACCCCTTTTTATACCCCCCAATATGTATAAACCCCACATAACCTATTCCCCACCCCCCAATACCTACAATATATTGACCTTATTTTTCACAATTAAGAACCCATCTTTATGAATGAACGTGATAATATATTGCTTAACAAGGTGAATCCCCCATGGCAAGACTAGGGATTTATATTTTGAGAAGAATTGTTGAAATTTATCAAAGTTGCTAGGATGGAGTGCAATGAGATCATTCTCTAGAATATGGCCTCATAGCTCACATTTTATTTCCAAACAAAGATTCAAGATAACCCATACTTCCTTTGGAGTTTCCAGTCCCTCAAGGTGGAACAACATTTCCCCAGAGATGTGGAGGTGCGTGCTGCCGAAGGATTCATATAGCCTATTCATAAACTTGGATTTCTCAACATACTGCTCGTGCTCGACTTCTCTTCCTGTTGTCATCCTAAACAAGCCTTTGTTGTGCAAGGATATCGACATATCTTCTCCCCAATCAATGTGATTGAAGGCTATAAGGATTATAGGTGATAGAATAGCTTAATTCTCCATTTCATTGTATGCTAATTAACAATATATTCAAGAGCTATGTAGGTACCTGCAAAATCACTACAAAAGAAACTTAAATTCACAAAAAAATTTCAGTTCAAACCTTTCAACCTTTACATGTGCACTTTTTTAAAGTCCATCATACCTGGACATACTTCTATAGACATAATCCATATGGTGAAATGCAATGATTCGAAGAATTGTGTGGAAACTCAACCGTGTCTGGTGCAATCCTGGAGGTTCCATAGGTTTGTTGCTAGCCTAAACATTATTCTTTTGAAATGATATAGACATGTGTTGATTAGAATGTTTTCTGGTGCATGTTTTCTATGAGTCTTATCAAAAGAGTCTTGTCAAAAGTGATCATATTATGTTATACTATTTCGATTGAAGAATTCATTAAATCCGTTAGTTAGATCCCATTACTCGAACCGATTTTATCAATTACATTTATTTCAGGGATCTTGAAAGATTCATCTCTATGAGATCAAATCTTGAGCTAGCTATTTTTGAATGAAGTAAAGATCAAGAGATCATGGAAGTAAATAACCTTGCATTTATTGTTGTTGCACTGGTCCTTGCAATTCCTACTACTTTTTTACTTATCCTTTATGTTAAAATGACCAGTGAAAGCACTTGATTTTTATCAAAATAGAGTGATTACTAATCACTAGATAGATTGAAATGATCCATATCATAAGTATAAAATAGGTTATGGAATCTATTATATTACAACAATACAGGGTAGGGGTTGCTTCTAAATTTCTTTTGAGAATAAAAGTAGTATGAAGGAAAAGTATCTCACCTTTTCTTTTGTACTACTTCTTCTACACCCATATATTGATAAATATATCTTCAAAGTACTCATCCATATATGGTAAATGTAGTATGAAGGACCACATACCATAAAAGAGTAGAGCTGATCACCTTCTTCATGCCCTTGGAAAATAGATCCAATGTAGACAAACATGATTCTGAATGTACTTGCGGATTTTTTAGGATCAAAGTTGAACATCTTTTTCTGGTATGAACATTGTTTTCTAGTACATATTAGATATGGAACTTGAAATGGTATAAGAAAAAGAAAAGGGATCTATTACTTAGACTTATGTCCCATATTTTTCTGAGAACAGAAATCATATCGGATCCGATCAATTCAGAACCATCCGGTAAAATATGAGGGACTATTTCCATTCCTACTAAGAGAGAGAAGAGAGATCGTTCTTCAGTGGAAGAAACAATATTATCAACCCATTCTAGAAAAGAACTAATTTATTAAAACCTGTTAGAGAGAATCAGATTTTGAATAGGAAAATGATCATGATAAGGGATTATGCATATCCCTTACAGGGATAAAGAGGAAATAATTCCATGGAAAGAGTCTTTCAATTTGGAGTGAAGACTAAATATTACTGGATCCTTATGGAACAAAAGATATTTTCATGCATGATCTAGACGGAATGTAATAATGGATTCTTAAGCATTACCATTATACTCCACTTCTCCCCCATACTACGAGTGAAAGGGAAAAGGTAAAAAATACCATTAAAGGAGCCCAAGTTATATCGACTATATCCATATAGGTAATGTTCTCTAAAAAAGACTGATTTCATCATCGAGATGATAAGGGAACTATTAAGGATAGTGCAAAGTTGAAGTTGAAATAGTCTACCTATTCTGAATGTTACACACATTTGAGCTAATATGAGAGAAATAAATCCATTTGTTCATTGACCAACAAGTTGCTATTACTAACTCGATGGTTGTACATTCATGACGGATTCAGGATTTGTTGATGTAATTGTAACTTTGAAATGTATTCATCCATATATCTTATGTATTGTACCCCAATGTTTATTCCAGGATGCGCTTGTAATGTATTTGAGTCATGTCATACCTCGATGCTTATTTTGGGAAGTTTCTATATTGTAAACAAGTCATGTCAAGTCATTATGGGTAACCCTCCTATTTGTCAAGGGTTAAAGTCCCTGTAGTTGTGGGGCACTAGGGTTGTTAGACTATCCTAGAGAAGTCGACCCTAGGTAAGTCATTGTATGTTGGGGCAATAGTCCCCACCATTTTGTTAAGGATAACCCTCCTTTTTGGTTGGAGGAGGAAAAGTCCACACAAGTTGTGGGGAACTAGGGTTATTAGACACTCCTAGAGATGTCGGCTGTAGTAAGTAATTGTTAAGTGAGGACGACATGTTCGAGTGGGTTTCAAGTGAACAAAATATTATAAATATAGATTGGGCCTATCTATTTATAACACACACACACACACTCATTGGGGCGCATGAGTGAGAGAGGAGAAGTTCTCTCATGTGAGAGAGAGAGAGAGACAGAAGCTGTGGAGATCATATTTATGTTTTCAGGTCTGACTACTACCATTGGTGCTCATTCTATCTTTGAGGAAGTTGCATGGTTTTCTACTTTATGGTTTCCCCAAGGAAAATTCTTTGTGTCTCTTGTCTCTTTTGTTTTATTGCTGTGCATGTTATTCTCTCTATTAAAGATCCTAAGATCATAATGATAGCTTGAATGATAAAAATATAACATGGTATCAGAGCTAACCTGAGAAGAAGACATTATGCAGCTGCAGAATCTAGGGATTCTTACTTTTTGGGTATCTCTCCACAATCTATTAGAAAAAGTATGCTAGGATGACTCTCCATTGAAGGGTGCATCTTTCTGTCTAAGCCGAATTCAATTCCGATCATTTTCAGTTTCTAGTGCGAGAAATCAGGTCTTTCTACAGAAGATGAAATTTTGAGTGATCCTAGAATAGGATTTCTCTCCTCATAAAAATAAAATTTTAGAGACCTGGATCAATATTTTTCGTTGGGTGAAACTCCAGGAAAGTCAAACCCTAGTTTGACCCTGAGCTGAAAAAAACCCTAAATAGTAAAACTGAAAAGTTTTGGTAAATTCGCTAAATATCGAGATTGGTGAAGGATCAGAAGTGGAAAAATGTAGAGTTCAAAGAGAACATCCTGATGTACACTGTATCCAAACTTCAGCCTCAGATTCACTATATTCTAGGATATATGATCCCTCCAAGTTAGGGTTCCTGCCTCTTCCAGAATTCATCCCTAAACAGGACACCTGGGGCGAATTGCTATATCCTGGGATACAAAGTTCCAAATGAAATTTATAAAGATGTTCTAGAAAGGGAATGGAATGTAATTTTTGTGGTCCAAGTTTTAGACTCAGAATATGAACCAGTGACACGTGGAAGTCCGTACAACTTGAATGTTCTGAATAGTCCTGTAACAGGTCACCTTGGGAAAATGATCATAAGTCCCAATTGGTGAAACCAATTCCGATGAAAATTTGGTGTTGGAACAGAGACATGCGAGGATACCTCATTGGGAATTTTCCATCATGGATGGGTAGTACTTTCTGAGATATCACAGAAATAGTAATAGGCATTGTTGCAGAAGAAATTGAAAAACTAGGGCTTCCTGTTCCGGGAGCTTCCCTCCATTGTTTTCAGAAAAGGAGTACATTGGATAGCTCAAATTGAAGAGATCTATATTTCCATCCAATCAGATCTGAAAGATTCCAAGGTTTGAAAATTAGAGTTTCTCTGACAAACCCTAGATCAGCCACCTCCAGAACTAGGACAAACACCTCAAATCGGTAAGATATAATATTATTCTATTTTCATTTGAGGTTCTCATTTCAAAGTGATCTATAACATCAGCTTGATGATAATCTTGGAGAAGTTAACAAATTCCAAGCATGGAAGTATTTGATCTCTCTGAAGAGCATGAATTGGACACCTACATGAGTAGAGAGGTTCCGGTTTCAGAGGGAGATGAGGCTCAAAGCCTTACACAAGAAGAACTTGGTCAAGGCCAAGAATATCATTGTTGATTCAATCATGGATAAACTTGTACCACAAGTGTCTTCCCTAAAGACACCAAAGATATTTGATTCCATGACAAAGCTATTTGAAGGAAATAATATAAATCAAAAGATGGATTTGAGAAAACAATTGAAGAATGTGAAGATCCAGAATATAGAGACCATACAGTCATACTTTACGATGGTCTCTCAAATCAAAGAACAACTTGAAGCGGTAGAAGAAGAAGTGGAGAATGCAGAAGTGGTGATAGCCACCTTGAATGGCCTCCCATGATCATGGGATTCATTCATTCAAGGAATGTGTGCCAGAAGGAAGTGATTACTTTCAATAGACTCTGGGAAGAAAAAGAAGCTCGACTAATAATAAGAGAAGAGAATATGGGAGAAACTAAAGATCAAGCTCTCACCATCCAAAGAAGATCCCTCAAGTAATGAGGAATACGAAGAACCTCTTATCCATCTTAGCATTTGGATAAGAAACGATGCTATTATGAATGAAGAATATGGTTAAGTTGAAGGCTCAAGAAGGAGTCTACCTACGAAACAAATAAAGATAAGTATTCAATTGTCATTTCATGATATTGTTTTGATTATGCATTTGTTTATATTCAGTTGATGTATTATGCAAGATAGAATGTTTGCATTAATGACAGTATACTACTAATATGCATGTGATGGGTAAGTATCTCATGGTGCTATACATCTCTCCATTGCTACTTATCTAGAATGAAACCTCTTTGCTGACATATTGGATTAGTGCACAATGTCAATGTTGTCCTAGTAGAGATGGAAGGCATCTAGAAAAGTTTCCATGAGATATGGATGAATGATGTATTGGCCAAAAATAGTTGCATGATCATATATTTATGCATAAGAATTTTTCATTATGAATATACCTTATGAAATGTTTCTAACCATACAGCTAATGCATTTGACTTGTAGGAAGGGTCGCGCTCGCCTACAAGCAAAGAAGGATGAGGCTTGTTCCAAAGAACAAGTGATAAAGTTCAAGATGAAGAATAATAAGATGAATGCAGTGACATCATTGATGCAGAACCTTCCAAAAATGAAGAAGTAACCAAGAAGAAAGGTTCAAGAAGAATGATGTCTAGGATGCAGTATCGATACATGAAGAGAAGTTTGTAGTTCCATCATGTACTAGATGGAAACATCATGGGATACAAGGAAATATTCATAAAATGAGGCATAGACTATGAAGAGACATTTGCAACCTCTAGAAATGCACATGATATAAAGAGTCATGTGTGCAAATGAAATAAGGCCTTGTACAAGCTCAGAAGATACCCATGGGATAACACATACATGACGAGCTTGATGAAGACTTGAACCTTTGCTACAAGGTTGAAGATGAAATTCTATAGAGGATGACAAGCTCTCACATGGGTATGAGACGGAATTTTCAAAAAGTTCAAGATAGTGGATCTTGGTATCCAATTATTCTAGATGGATACATAACATATTAGTAACAAAGGAAGCTACTTGTCACTCCGGTACAGAATGTTTAAGTGTATAGATTATGCAAGATAGACGGAAAATGATGCTCTGCTTCAGAGAGAGTGACTGCAGAAGATCCCAAGGCTCGACATGGTATGACAGGATGGATACATTTCTAATGACTCTAGGATTTACTAAGAGTAAAGTGGATTCCATCCTTTCCTTCAAGGTTGAAGGTGGTAGACCAGTGATGCTCATGTTATGTGGCATGGAGGTGTGGACAAGGGAAGTATGCAGTAGAGATCCTTAAGAGGTTTAGGATGATGGACTGGAAGGCCATGACCACACCTACGGCATTGAAGTTGAAGCTATTGAGTTTTACTTCATCAGAGAAGGTTGATGCCATGATGTATCATTAGATGATTTGTTCCTTGATGTACCTAACAAATATGAGACTAGATATTTGCTTTGTTATGAACACATTGAGACATGTTCACCTGATGGTTGCAAAGCATGCAGTGAGGTACCTGAACGGTACAGTTGATTATGGGCTCAAGTATGAGGTGAATCAAAAGCTTATGTGGATTGGTATTGGGAAGGAAGTTCCATTGATAGGAAGAGCACTTCGAGGTGCTACTTCAGTATGAGATCAAGTGTGATCTCTTGGTTTGGTAGGATGGAGTCCTGCATGGTGTTGAGTATAGCTGAGGAAAAAATATGTTGCCACTTGCTATTTGGGAGGTAGTATGCTTCTTTTGAAAACTACTATTTGATTTGGTTGATCTGACTTGTAGTTTTGTATGATGTAGAGAGGAGCAGTGATCCAGATTGAGATCTCTCGAAAAAGGGATTTCTAGCATAGCTGATGAGACAGGTTGTTTGAGCATAAGTCCTAGCGAAGCTCGCAGGTTATCCTTGGACATGATTGGCCCTGATGTGATTCCATGCTAGAAATGGACAAAGTAAAAAAGTTTGGTGTTCTCCAGATCGAGGTTCCCTCCAAGGGGAAATGATGAGACCTAGAGCCATTCTGACATGGGAGAGGATTAGGTTCCTTCCATGGTTAGATGTAAGGGCTAATCCATTCTGTCATGGTGAGAGGATTTAGGTTCCTTCCATGTCATATGTGAGTGTTGAGCCATTCTGATGTAACTGTCAGATTGGTTCCTACATGATCAGATGTAAGGGCTGAATTCCATTCTTGGAATGGAGGCACCTGGTCAGTTACCAGGAATACTCAGTCCGAGACTAAGGGCTATTCTGATATGACTGCAGATGGATTATTACATGATCAGATGTGAGCGAGTGGCCATTCTGATGTGATTGAGGGGCGTGTCCCACTTGATCAGATATAAGGGATGATGCCATTCTCTAGGAAAATGGAGGCACCTGGTCAATTACCAAGAATCCTCAGTCTAGGATTAAGATCCCTTTCAATGTGATGTGTTTACACATGGTCGAATGTAAGTCTAGAGCCTTTCTGACAGGATGAGGTCGAATATAAGTGCTGAGCCATTTTGGCACAATGTGTTTACACATGGTCAGATGTGAGTGCTATGCCTTTCTGATAAGATGGGGCCAGATGTAAGTGTAGAGCCTTTTTGACAATATGAGGTCAGATGTAAGCGTTGAGCCATTCTGGAGCTATGGTTAGATGTGAGTGTTAGGCCTTTCTGACAATATGTGGTCAGATGTGAGTGGTGGGCATGCCTTTCTGACCAGATGAGGTCAGATGTAAGAGCTGGGTGGGCCTTTCTAACTTAGGGTCAGATATAAGTGTTGAATACCTATATGAAGGGTAGGCCTACAAAGCTGGCTTTGTAGAAGTTTTTTTGACGAGAAGAATGAAGAGATAGCACCATTTGATTGAGATAGTAGAAGTAGTAATGATGATGATGATTTTAGTGATGATCAAGCTTTGATGACGATCCAGATCAAGTGATGATCCAGACTTGATGATGATCCAGTAGTGATGATCTAGATCAAGTGATGATCTAGAATTGATGATGATCCAGCAGTGACAATCTAGATCAAGTGATGATCCAGACTTGATGATGATCTAACAGTGACGATCTAGATAGAGTGATGATCCAAACTTGATGATGATCCAGTACTGACGATCCAGATCAAGTGATGATCTAGACTTGATGATGATCCAACAATGATGATCCTGATCCAGACGAAGATGACTTCAAGATGAAGATGACGAGAACTCAATGATGATCTAGATGATATAGAGAAGAAGACTTGTTCTGATAAATTGTGTCGAGAGAATACCTTCCTAGTTAAGAGGGAGTGTAGAAGTAATTGTAACTTTGTAATGTGTTCATTTGTATATCTTATGTATTGTACCCCGATGTTTATTCTCGGATGTGTCTGTATTGTATTTGAGTCATGTCATACCCCGATGTTTATTCCAACAAGTTTCTATAATGTCAACAAGCCATGTCAATTCATTATGGGTAACCCTCCTATTTGTGAAGGGTTAAATTCCCTGGAGTTGTGGGTCCCTAGGGTTGTTAGACTGTCCTAGAGAAGTCGAGCCCAAGTGAGACATTATAAGTCAGGGAAATAGTCCCCACCATTGTGTTAAGGATAACCCTCCTTGTTGGTTGGAGGAGGCAAAGTCCCCACAAGTTGTGGGGCATAAGGGTTATTATACACTCCTAGAGATGTCAACTCTAGTAAGTAATTGTTAAGTGAGGCCAACATGTTGGAGTGGGTTTCAAGTGAACGAAAGAATATAAATAGAGAGTGAGCCTCTCTATTTATAACACACACACACACACTCATTGAGGCGCATGAGTGAGAGAGGAGAAGTTCTCTCAAGTGAGAGAGAGAGAGATAGGAGCTGTGGAGGTCATCTTTATGTTTTTGGGTTTTACTGTTGCCATTGGTGCTCATTCTATCTTTGAGGAAGTTGCGAGGTTTTCTCCTTTATGGTTTCCCCAAGGAAAATTCTTTGTGTCTCTTATGTCTTGTGTTTTATTGTTGTGCATGTTATTCTCTCAGTTAAAGATCCTAAGATCATAATGCTATCTTGAATGATAAAAATCTTACAGGATGTAACTCACTATCTATATTGGTAATATGTACCAATATGTCTCTAGAGGTTCTGTAATGGAAATAGATACTTTTCCTTCCATCCTCAACAAGGAGACACTCGGATTCAAATTGGGGATGGAGGATTTGTAGTCCTCTGCCTTATCGCTTGGCTATGTTTCCGAGATATGGGAATTCCATGGACAGATTGAATCATTCATCTGTCCTTTAAGTATATTCATCTGTCCTTTAAGTATAGTATGAGATGTATGCTAAATTCAACCATAAAGGAAATGGATCTAATTTGTTCTCCATATTTCGATCTAACTATTTTAATTAGGAAATTTTCTAAGTGAGATTAACATTTAAGAATGGTTTGATTCATTCGTTCATAGCTCCATTTCACGTGGCTGGATGAAAGTTTCAAAATACCTCTTTTCTTATTTTTTTTTCTAATTGGAAGTATACCTGGATATGGGTAGAATTTCACGGGATATAGTGAACACTGGATATACATCCAAATCTTTTTTGTCAGATTGATCCATATAGATCAATCGGGAATAACTGAATATACTTTTTCATAGATGGGAAACTTCCAATGTGATTAGATGAAAATGAGGGAGCATTTACAATCACTGAATTTGGTAAGATACAGTTTGAAGGATTTTGTCGTTTCATTGATCAGGCCTTGATGGAAGAACTTCATAATTTTCTGAAAATTGAGGATACAGATAAAGAAATTGAATCCAGGATTTTTGGTAATGAATATGAATTAGCAGAATCGTTCATCCAAGAAAGAGATGATGTATATCTATCCCTTGCATATTACTCTAAATTATATGTACCAGCAAGATTGATTTGTAGGAATAGTAATCAAATACAAAAACAAATTGTATTTCTCAGAAATATTCCTTTAATAAATTCCTATGGAACATTTGTAGTAAATGGAATTTACAGAATCATGGTGAATCAAATATTAATAAATATCAGTATTTATTACCGCTTCAAATTAGACCATAATAGAATAAACTGTATATATACTGGTACTCTGATTTCATATTGAGGAAGAAGATCGAAATTAGAGATTGATGGGAGAGAAAGGATATGGGCTCAAGTAAGCAAAAAATGAAAAATATATATTCCAGTTCTATTATCAGCTTTGGGTTTAAATCTTGAAGAGATTCTAGACAATACTCACTATCCTGAAAGATTTTTCTTTTTACTGAAGAAGAAGAAGGGGAAGTGGGAGAGGGAGGAATATCTTTGGTGGAGGGAAAATGCCATTCTGAAGTTTTATAAAAAACTTTACTGTGTAAGTGGTGATTTGGTATTTTCTGAGTCTCTATGTAAGGAATTGTAGGAAAAAAAATTCCAACAGAGATGTGAATTGGGAAAGATTGGTCGATGAAATCTAAACCTTGATATACCCGAGAACAAGATTTTTTTCATTACCGTAAGATGTATTGGCTGCTATGGATTACCTTATCTGAGTTAAAATTGGAATGGGTACACTCGATGATATATATTTCCTCAGAAATCAACGTATTCGTTCTGTAGCATATCTATTATAGAATCAATTCAGATTAGCTCTAGGTCGTTTCGAAGATGCAATTCAAAGAACTATACACAGAGAAACCAAGCGTAGATCAACTCCTCAGAACTTGGTAACTTCAACTCTATTAAAAATCACTTTTCAAGAATTTTTTTGTTCACATCCCTTATCCCAATTTTTGGATCAAATGAATCCATTAACAGAAGTAACTCATGGGAAAAAATTAAGCCATTTAGTCTCGGGGGGCTTAACAAGGTGAGCTGCTAGTTTTTGGACACAAGATATTCATCCCAATAATTATGGGCATATTTTTCCAATCGATATGTACGAAGGAATGAATGTTGGACTTGTTGCATCATTATCTATTCATGCAAAGATTGGTCATTGCGGTTCTTTACAAAGTCCATTCTATAAGATCTCTGAGAGATCGAGAGAAGAACATATGGCATCTATTATCGGGGGAAGATGACGATGAATACTATCGGATAGCTATGGGAAATTATTTGGCATTAAATCAAGGGATTCAAGAAGAACAAATTACTCTAGATCGATACCGACAAGAATTTATGGTTATTGCATGGGAACAAATTCATTTCAGAAGTATTTTTCCTTTCCAATATTTTTCCATTGGAGTTTCCCTTATTCCTTTTCTTGAACATAATGATGCCAATTGCACTTTAATGGGTTCTAATATGCAGCGTCAACCAGATCCAATTTTTCGACCCAAAAAGTGCATTGAGGGAACTGGATTGGAAGGTCAAGCAACTCTAGATTGATACCTTGTTAAATTTCATGAATCATATATCTACAAGTCAAAATCAGAGCTATCTGGAAAGCATTATGTAGTGGAATTATCAAATCAATGTAAACTGAAGAACAGATTCATGACATAAATTTCACACAAATCGGACAAGTATTGTAGAGATTATCATAACATTAATCTTCATTAATTAATCACTGATTCAATGGTAGTGCAATAATTAGAGTTTGAATGATAAATATAGTATTCAAATATATCAACTTTAACTAACTGATTAGCTAACTCAGTGTGGGAAATATCATAGTTGGATGTCACTGGTCTAAATCTATATGACTAAATCAGTCTATGATTAGTTAACTGATGAGGTAGGTGGAAAAAATGTGTCACACACACATCATGCATGCAAAACTAGAGCTTGGCTAACTCATTCTGATCTAACTGATAGTAACTCGAGCATAACATCTTACCTACCAAGGTCTATAGAAAGAGATTGTTGGTGGCACTTATAGTGACCATCTAAAATGTAGGGATTGGTCCCTCGAGGGCATAAACTCATGCATAAAGATGCAGTAAGTGGTAGATAAACCCTAAGTATATCCCCCATAATCTAGTATAGTGATAATAACCTTTTATGTGAAGGAAAAATAACCAAATATACTATATCAGATAAAGGAAGATTAATTAAACCTAACATTTTTCTTGTGTATGCTGGTGAGAATTATCTTAGTATCACGATCTACTTCTTGTTCTTCTTCTTAGCATCTTTACTCATAGAATTAGAGATGATATTCTACAGAAAGAGATGAAATATAAAGCTTTATTAAATAAATCCATCAAGTTCAAATGTTCACATTCAATATATATATATATATATATTGAATCATATCCATCTTAAATATTTGTTACAAGGAATCCTACATAGTTGGTTAAAGATCTGTAGCAATCAAATCAAGACACAGTTATACTTGGAGCATCCTAGTTATCTCAATGTTGTGATTATGTGGGAAATTTATGGGAAGTGGAAAGGATTTCTTACTAATTCGGGTCATGGTAGTTAGTAGTTTCTAAAATGTAGGAGAATACTTAAAAAAATTCTGGAACTTAATTATAGCATTTTTGTAATATATATACCCCATTGATTAGAGGAAAAGGGAGTGGCAGTTAGCCGAAACACTCTCGATAATTTCTTTGAACCAAACTGTAGATTTATTTATTTATTTTAGAGATGATTTTTATAATGTTTTATAGACGTATCAATAAAAGTTGAATATTTCATGTATGTGTTTCTCGACTCAATATTGCAATTAAGAATCCCTAACTTTCTTGTATTTCCTTTTATTAACATAATTATGATATTTATAATTAGAAAGGTTAAATGGTCATGGTGAATTGGTTTATTATTATGAACGTTATGACAGAGTGATTGGGATTTATCTTACTCTTTTGTTATAATTTGTTTCCCTTTGTAATTCATATATATTAATGAATTCTAACATTTTAACAAGTTTTTTTTCGTTTAGTTTTTTTCTTGATACTTGATACTTAGTTTTAAATTTACTCTAATGATATCTTCATGTTGCACATTTCAAGGTTTTAGATCCAAGAAAGGAGTTGGAGCTAGTTCTGTCTTTATTGGTCCAACATGAAAGAAAATAATGGTTGCTTGTATATTATAATTTTAGTGCACCAATAACGTAGTTGAGTATGAGGCATTAATTCAATGCCATAATAAAGCGATTGACCTAAAAGTTCGTGTAGTCAAAAGTATATGGTGATTCGGGAACTCTATTCATTGTGTTTCTACCGATATATAGGAATTACCAGGAAGAAATATGGGGCCAAATTATTCATTTTCAAGCCTTTAATATAAAAACCATACCTCGCCCATAAAAAAATCTAGGTCGACTTACTCTCCAACGTCGCATATAAATTTATTCATGTTGAAGGTTTTGCACCCGATGCCATTTCAATCGAACTCATTTACCGGTCCTCTATCCCCGACAACATCAGAAACTACAAAGTTTTTTATGATGATGATGAGATCCTATATTTTCCCATTTCCCGGGATACCTTCAAGGACATAGCTATTGATGAAGATGATCACCATCAATATTTGTATGACCTTGATTACCCATTTTCACCCACTTCAAATTCATAGAAACCTGTTTCCTTAGTCCCTAAATTTTTTTATTGACTTGAAAATTTTCTGACTGAAAGGAAAAGTTTAAGAAGGTTACTAACTCTAAAACTAATATCTTCTGTATGAATTACCAAATTGTAAATTTGGGAACTTAGCAAAACCTACATAATATCATCCTTTGAACTGAATCCACTCCACTTCTTATGAGAGGGTTTCTTTTATTAAATTGCTTAAAGAATTTACATATGTTTTGCATGGAACTACCATGATTTGAAAACATTGCATACTAATATTATACAACATAACATACCAATGAAGCCATATGTCAAACCTTATCAACAAAATTTGAGGAAGATGCACCCTAGCCTTGAGTCATTGATAAAAAAGGAACTTGAAAAGATTTTGAAAAGATTTTGATGGCTAGGATCATTTTTCTTTTCAGGAACACCCAGTAGATAGTGAATCTGGTACCAGTCACAAAAAATAATGGAGACATTCATCTTTATGTTGATTTCAGGATTTTAAAGCAATCATCTAAAAAGGACAATTACCTAGTAACCTCTATGGAACAAATCTTACAGAGAATATCAATGTCTGAGAGGTTATCTATTTTGGATGGATTCTTTAGATATAACCAAGTTTTAGTCTCACACATTGATCAATTAAAAACTACTTTTAGAACGCCATGGGGCACTTTTTCATGTAGAAAAATGAATTTTGGACTAATAAATGTAGGGGATACATTTTTCAGGGAATTACACATGAATTTTAGAGTTTTGATTCACAATTTTGTTGAAGTTTATTTTGATGACATTAAAATAATTTAAAAAATAATACAAGATCATCTTTTACATTTGATACATATATTAGAGTGATGTAGAATATATGGTATTTATATGAACTTGAAGAAGTCAATTTTTGTTGTAGCTTAAGGCAAGTTACTTTGGTTTGTCATTTTTATACAAGGAATCGTGATCGATCCAAAACAAACATACGCAATATCTCAAAAAAAATTTCTCGGTTCTAAAAAATATATACAATCATTTTTAGGGATAATTAATTTTGTGAGAATGTTTATTCCTAGCTTTGCCAAAATTGTTAAAACCTTGCAAGATATGAATAAAAAAGATGTTGTGCTTAAATGGACTAATATTTCAAAATAATATTTTTGTAGGATTAGGGAATTTATTGCAAAATCAATTTCTCTCACGTACCTTAATTTTTCAAAATATTTTATTTCTATAATTTTTCTTTTAACATTTCATATGTTGAAGTTCTAACACATTGAAATTGTGATGGTGAAAAATTCTTGATATATTTCATGAGCTATACCTTGAAAGGACTTGAGATTAATTATGTGGAAGTTTATAAATTGGCATACACTATTTACAAAGCGTTCAATCATTTCAAACTGTATATCCTCAGGTCTTGAACCAAAGTCCTATTTCGTATTTAGAAGTTCAAAATATTTTGATTCAGAAAGAATTATGGGAGAAGCGAGCAGATTGGATGACTACATTCTAAGAGTATTATCTCGAAATTAGGCCAACCAAGATCATTAGAGGTCAAGAATTATGCAAGCTGATAACACAATTGGCTAGTACATAGGATGCTAAAGTAGAATGAATCAATGAAGAAACGTTTTGTGAATATTAAAATTATTTTCCTCCTACAGTTCGAAATTCCTAGTATGATGATATTAAGTTTTTTCGGGTATGCTGCTGAAAACCTTAAACAAAAAAAAAGATATCTTTGGTTGAAATATTACCTTTAGAGATTGATTGATAATGCTTTATTTAGGAGGATCTATGATGGAGATTTTATACAATGGGTTGAAAAAATTGACGCTAATAAGAATTTAATGGAATTGCATGCAAGTCCCAATAGTGGTCACGTTGGTAGGGACTCAAACTCATAAGATTATGTGGGATGGTCATTGTTTCCAACTCCATTCATGCACTCTCACTCTTTTATCCGTAAATTTGATGAGTGGCAGAAAGTTGTTGGTAGAGTGAATGAAGTTGATATTCCTCTTCAACCTATTAATATGGATGTTCCCTTTCAACACTGAGGTCTAGACATTGTCCATTTGATTAAACCTCCCTATTTTATACAACATAAATACATTCTTAATGTTATGGACTTTTTTACTATATGGGTGGAGGGTGATTCCACGAAGATGGGTAACTCTTTTTTTCTAAATATGACGAAAAATGGAAATCTTATCTTTGTATTAAATTGAAATTAACAAGTGGCATCTGTGTGTGCAAACTAATTTAATGTTCAATTAATAATTTAAAAAAATGAAATATGTGAACATGATCTAAATAGAACGCACTAGTGCATACATATTTTTTTTTGTGTGGAACAATTACATTTATTATTATTTTTCAAAACTAACCAATGATTATTTCTAGCGCATTTTGCACACATGTGCCTATGTGGACCAAATATTTCGATTGCTTACATAAATTGCAAAACAAAAATACCCTTTTGAAGAGGATGCATCGATGTAGTGCTTGCATATTTTCTCAAAATTTTGGATGTGTATTTTGAATGTTGTCGATTTATTTTTGAGCTCATTCGAAGTTGTATAGGGTTTTTCATGGTAGTATTTAACATAAATTTTTTAAAAAATGACATACGAAGATACAAAATCGTAAATTATATGTACATTGATAAATGATTCATTTCCAAATCCAAGAATATCGATTCTTCCCATTAATGTACTTTTAATAACATAGCTTAAGCACTTGAAAGGAGGACAATGTTTTTTGTTTGCGATGAAAAGGGACATGAGCCTATTTTCAAATCCCGATCGAGTTATTAGCTCGGCCAATTTTTTCAAATACCTCGAGTTATTAGCTCGGCCAATTTTTTCAAATACCTCGAGTTATTAGCTCGGTCAATTTTTTCAAATACCTCGACAGAGGGATTTAAAATACCTTAATCGAGGGCTTAAAAATACCTTTATTGAGCTTTTTAAGTACCTCAACAGAGTTATTTTTAAGCCCTTGATTGAGGTATTAAAATCTCTATCAAGATTTTAAAAATACCTCAATCAAGGGTTTGTTGGACATATTTTTGGCACCACACTTACCAAAAACCGTGAAGCACATTCATGAATTCACCCTAGAATCAGTTCAACTCTCGGTTGTGAACACAAGCCAAATGATTTTGTTCTTAGAAAGCAACATTATAACCAAGTTTGGAGTTCCTTATTTTTTACTTTTTGATAATGCATCTTATTTTTCTTCCATTTTTATTACACAATAAGTATTAGATAAAGGTATTAAATTAAAATATTCTCGTAACTATTACCCCGTGAGAATATTCTAATTGAATCTACTAATAAAAACCTTGTTAAATTTTGAAAAATATTGTAGCATGTAATCATAAAAAATAGCACACCCAATTGTTCAATGCACTCTCGGAAGATAGGGTATCACCTAAGGATTCCATAATAAATTCACCTTTTCTCCTTGTTTATCAAAAAGAGGTTGTTTTTTGTGCTAACTTCGCTCCCCCATCATATAAATTATCTCTATCAGTTCAAGGGGACGATTATTCATCTTTATAACATGGTATTAATAACCTACTTACTTTAGAGGAGAAATAGATAAATATAACAATAAACTTTATCGACATCGGCATCTCGTCAAACACTAGTTTGATGAGAAATATTCAACCCAATGAGATTTCCAAGTAGGCGACCTGGTTCTAAAGTGGGACAAAGAACATGGAGACAAAGGTGAACATGCCAAGTTTCAAAGGTTGTGGTTAGGTCCATACACTATTTATAAAAAGATAGGTCATGGCACGTTTCAATTGCAAACATTGGAAGGCCATCCTGAAATTTATCCAATGAACGCCTGAATCTTAAAGTAACGTTTTTCTTAGTTTTCATAACTAGGTCTATACATAGTTTGATGTGTTTATTTTAGCTTCTTACATTTATACATAGTGTGGTTTGTCTTCAAGTTATCCTTTAATTTAAAACGTTTTACTTTGAATAAAGTAGCTATGGCAATGTATGCTCGATGAATAATTAATTATTTATTGTCTCTTCTAAGTTCGCGGCTATCATAAGAGTTTTATGGGTTATGTCTAGGAATACCAAACAGTCAGTGGTCTACTTATATAGAGTATTTATTCCAGTAATATTCTAAATACCTTACCGTAATATTCTAAATACCTTACCGAGTTGTTAGTTATATGTCTTTAGGGACCTTTTTCTTTATCCTGAACAAATCTATTTTGATCTTGGTTGATACTTCAACATTGAATTTTTTTTTTAAAGAAAGCACTTTACTAAATATATGATAGCACATGGAAATAATATGTATTTTTCAAAACCATTTAATTAATACCCTATTTTTAAGGAACTTAGTCATGCTTCATCACCTACTAACTAACCTTTTTGCAAGTAAACAACTCATATAACCTTTCTTCTAAAAACATAAAAAAATTAAACACAAAGTTAGTTAAGGAGTGGACAGTCTCATCATGACATTCCATCATGATCATGGTCACTTATGATAGTGAATATGGATACTAAACAAGTGTTGGAGTCGTTTACCCAACATGCACACTCATTTGGTAAATTTTGGCCTATTTACCCACTATCATAAGTTTAATTAACTTAATTGGCATAATATGAACACACTATGGCATCAGCATGAGCAGACCCACGCTTTCCTTCAGTCAAGGAGGCCAACTAAGCCTTCTCCTTCAACAAGGGAGGCTAACTTGGCTTCCTCCTTCAAACATGGAGCAACTCTGGGGTGATCTAAGTGTCATAAGTGCACCTAATTGCTAACCGATTGTTGTTTCACCTAAAAATCAGTTAAGCTCAGTTGTAAAGGCTCCTACTTGAAGAGAATGGCTATTTTTGGCTGATTTGGTTGATCTGGAGTGAACTAAGGCACCTCCACCAACTTTTGATGACAAGTGTCACTTCAGTTATTTTCATCAGAGCGAATTGGAGTTAGGGATGTGATACCACCTTGAGTTGGACATGCAGCAACATGTGCTGAGTCACATTTAGTTAGAATTAGTTATCTATTGCACTTCGATTCAGTTAGGACTGAGTGTGAGTGTCAGTTATGGATTATATTAGTGGTTAGCTAAGTTTGCCGAGTGTGTCTGACATTCAGTTAAGCTACACTCATCCATGCAATTCAAATGAGCTCCTATAGAATTTGAATTAGCTTGGAATTCATGCATTCTGCATGACATCGTATTGTATTATTCATTATTTTCCTGATAATACAGAACTGCAACCTCCTATTGCAATACTGCTGCATCGTTTCATGTGTAATTTGTAATTTGAATCACTTGTGAGTTTATACTTTGTTCGAATATTGTTGTGACAGAATTAATATGGTATCAGATCCACGACATGATGAAGCACTATTCTTCAAAAATGTGATTATTGATGGATCTTGCATGCAAAATTGAGCAAAGGATCAAATTCTAGCACTACACAAGAAGCAGAAGGTTTACCACTTAATACCCCAAGTTAAGGAATTGTTGATCGAGCTTGCTTAATCAATTATGCTGGGTGTAATGAAAACCCTAAATGTGTAGGTTGGTTGACCTTACAGTGACTTTATTGTGTTAATTGCAGGTTTTTATAGGTTCTTTGCATTTGATACAGTAACTCCATGGCTCATTCTGTGGATCTCCTCACCTCTTTCAATTACCATCAATGTAACGAAGATATGGAGATTTAGCTCCATTCAATAGGACTCTACCGGGTCACAATGAACACATAATTAGAGCCTAATGTTGCTGTAGAGAAGCTACAATACTGGAATAAACTAAATTAGGCCTATGGATTCCTATGTTTGTCCATCTCCCAATATCTTCTTTTCCACATCTAGGTATTGAAGAATCCAAACGATATTTAGGATCATCTCGCTACCTTGTTTGATAAAAAACATGATATTCATATCTATCATCTTGAGAAGGAGTTGATATCCCTGAATCCAAGTAGCTTTGAATCCATGAATGAATTTTTCACAAAATTCAAACATTTGGTGCTCCGGCTAAAGCAGTGCAAGGCGGAGAAGGAAGGTGGCCAACTCATCTTAGATATCCTGTCCAAATTGGGTCTAGACTATTATGTCTTTGTTTCATGATTCCACATGGGGAAGCTAACAACCCCAAATTGAAAATTTCCTTCTCTTGATGCCTTCATCAAAACCCTTACAAATGAGCATGACAAGCTCGCTCAGATGTGTATCCTCTGATCCTCAAAAGATCAAGCTTTGTTTGCTTCAATGCCAAAAGATTTGAAGGGGAAAGGGAAGCAGAATAATCCAAAGGATAAAGTGGATGCTCCAAATACTAAAGAAAAGAACTAGCAAGAGGATCCTTCGGGCTCAAAGAAACACAAGAACAATGGACATCAAGGCAAGGAGAAAGTCAAGTGTTCTTACTATGGGAACGGATTCCAACCTAAGCATGCCTGCATGAAGAAGAAACTTGATTAGATGACTTCTGTGCTTGAGAGAAACAATATCAATCTCCCTGAGAAAATTTGAAGGCGAGATAATCAAGATCGGGATACCCAACAAGAAAGAGTTCATGCCCTCATGGAAAGCACCTTGAAGCCCACAACTCTACTCATAGAATTTAGAGATTTGAATCACATGATGGAAATCATAGATTCTTTTTCCTCCTTGGACACCCGCAAAATCATTCCCATCCACATGGGAGAGGATTCCACCATCATTTTGAAAGAACAAGGTACAGTCAAACTTTAAAATGGAATTTTTTTAATGTTTTGTATGTTCCCTCTCTGGACTCCAACCTCCTGAGTGGATATCAAATTACTCATACTAGAGTGCCCAATAGAGTAACCTTCAGCCCAAATGATGTAGAAATCAATGAGATTGCATCCGAGAAACTTGTTGCAAAAGTCCTTGCAAACCATCATGCAAAAGACTATGAGTTTTCCCATTTTCTAGCAGATGCAAGGCCCATCGCTTTTCTGACTCATGGAAATGAGGTCAGTAGACTAGGGCATGAGAGATATGGTCATTTAAATTTTAATTACTTGCAAAAACTTTATAAAAATTCCATTGTTGAATGCCTTCCAGCAATTAGATCTACCAAAGTAATTTGCAATGGTTGTGTTGTTGGAAAACACCCTAAGCATAAGTTCAATCGAGGAAAGGCTTGCCATGCATAAAGTATCTTGGGGTTGCTACATTCTGATATCATAGGACCAAATGTCATCACATGCATGAATGGATCTCAGTATGTACTCACCTTCATAGATTTTTTTTCTAAATATACTTGGGTTTTCCTCATCAAGAAAAAGTCAAAAGTTTTAGAAAAATTCATAGAATTGAAAGCATTGGTTGAGTACTCCTATGGGAAAAAGATTAAATATCTGAGATCCGATAATGGAGGATAATATATCAGTAAGTAATTTCTGCAAATAATTTCATAAAGTGGGATCAATATCCAACATTCCATTCCTTACACCCCTCATCAAAATGGTGTAGCGCAAAGGAAAAACTGCTCTCTCAAGGAGATGACCACATGCATGCTAGAAGCAAAAGGATTGGCTGAAACTTTGTGGGATGAGGCCATGAATGTTGTTGTGCACATTCAAAATAGAGTACCTCACTCCTCTATGAAAGTTAAGAAACCTTTGGAATCCTATTTCGGACACAAGCCAGATGTGTCAAATTGCAGGGTGTTTGGGTCCACTGCATGGGCCTCGATTCTGTCTGATAAGAGGAAATATTTGCAACCACAAAGTGTTGAATGTTTATTTTTTGCATATCATGAAGAATATAAAGGATTCAGGATTATTAATATTATAAAAAATAAAAAATTTCATCATAAGAAATGTTTAGTTTGATGAGCCTCTCCAAGAGGTAGAGCTAGTTGAAGAAAATTCTGTTGATTTTCCTGCCTATTGTGCTGACAATTTGGGTGATAAAAGTGGGAGTGATGACTTTGATTTTGAAGAACTGATATCTGATATCAGTGAGAAATAAATATCAGATTCATAATCAGATTCTAAAGTGCAAACAAATCTCCCAACTTGGGCTAAGAAGACACTTTCTTCCGTCGGGGAAAACATTGGAAATCCCGTTGATCGAAGAAGAACCGGGTCTGAATTTCAAAGAGTAGGTATTTTGCTCTATTACCATGATGATTTAATGTTTGATACCTATTTTTCAATGATTGGGTCAGATCCAAAGTCTTACTATGGTGCTCAAAAATATCCGAGATGGCAAGCTTCCATGGATGAAAAGTTTAGATCTCTTCAAAAAAATACTACTTGGGATCTAGTTTCTCTTGCACCTGGGAGGAAATTAGTTCAATGCAAGTGGGTGTTTTGGAAAAAGTTTCTGTCGATGGAACAACCTACAAATATAGGGCAAGGATGGTTTCAAAAGGGTTCTCACGGGTCCAAGGAGTGGGCTACCATGAGACCTTTGCATTGGTGGAAAAGATGGACTCCATCCACCTAGTTTTTCCCATTGCGGCATCAAAGCACTGGGAAGTGCATCATATGGATGTCAAGAGTGACTTTCTAGATGGAGAGATTCATGAGGAGATATACATGAAGCATCCTAAGGGATACATTTCAAATCCTACTTTGGTTTGCAAATTGTAGAAGTCATTATACGGGTTGAAACAAGCCCCAAGATCATGGTATGCCAAGATGGATGTTGTTCTGCTTTCAGAAAACTTCAAAATTTGTAAGTATGATACGAATTTTTTTCTATAGAAATATGGTGGCCATTTACTTATAATTTTTTTATATGTTGATGATATATTGATTATTGGAAGCATACTTGCTTCCATTTCATTCATAAAAACTTCCCTCCATGATGCATTTGAGATGAACGATTTGGGCCTGCTGAAACAATTTTTGGGGCTCAAAATTGCACAAAATTTTGATGGGAAGTAGGCTAAACAAAAATCAGTTAGAAATTAGGTGCACTTATGACACTCATATCACCCCAGAATTGCTCCCTGTTTGAAGGAGAAAGCCCAATTAGCCTCCCCGATTGAAGGAGAAGGCTTAGTTGGCCTCCTTGACTGAAGGGAGCCATGGGTGTGATCATGCTTATTGCATAGTGTTCTCATCTTATGACAATTAAGTCAATTAAACTTAGGATAGTGGGTAAATAGGCCAAAATTGACCAAATAAGTGTGCATATTAGGTAAATGACTCCAATAGCCCCCCTTAAGTTATACAGAGGAGGAGTAAAAATAAAATGCATGAAATGCTACGGTCCTAGAAACAGTGGCCATAGGTCACCCTGTACAAAAATGTAATGCTAACCATTAGAGGAAATTTCAACTCAAAATGGGCCTTTTAACTTTGATTCAAATTCCATGTCATCATGTGTTAGCCAATGAAATTTCTTTAAATTTGAAATACTGTACAGGTCTTAAACACTTTTTTAATATAAATTTGGGGATAGGTATCATAAATAAAAAAACTACTTTTTTTGTTTCTATTTTCAACATATCTCCCCATGTTTTTACTCAAATTTAGATCAAGAGAGTTCATTGGATGCGAAATTAAATTCCGGATCCAACGAGTACCCACTCGGCATACTTTTGACCGACCCCGCTACCCCAAAAACAAGAAATACCTGAAAAAATGTGATGATGATGTCATCATAATGTTTTTTCAGCTATTTATTGTTTTTTGGGTAGTGGGGTCCATCAAAAGTATGCCAAGGGGTACTCGTTGGATGCAGAATTTAATTATGCATCCAACGAGCTCTTCCCATCGAAATTTGAGTAAAAACACGTGGAGATATGTCAAAAATACAAACAAAAAAATAGTTTTTTTCTTTTCCTCCTCCAAAATTAATCAATATTATTTTATTATTCTAACTATTATTTTATTAATTCTTTTTAGGAGGCCCATTTTGAGTTGAAATTTCCTCTAATGAATGCTCAAAATAAATCTAAGTGATGAAAGAGGGAAAACGTAGTGGGAACAAAACCCTCGCTCAAGCTGAACACGGAAGAAGTAACTGATCACTTGGATGAACTCACCCCCAATAGTGAACGGAGGTAAGTGAAATTTTTCTCTTTAAAAATATTGCTGAAGATATCTGCAATCTGCTCATCTATAAGGAATTATTGTAGAACTATGGTCCTGTCATGCACCAAGTCGCTAATGTAGTGCATGTGAATGTCTATATGTTTGGTCCTCTACCTAGTATCTAGATCTGTGGAGATCTTAATAGTAATTTGAATGTCACAAAATATGACTATGGAAAAATTAATACCAATCTCTAACTCTAAAATAATTCCTTGCAACCAAACAACTTGGATGCAAACATTCACTACCCCCCTGTACTCGGTCTCTGCTAAAGACGATGCATTGGAGTCCTGCTTTTTAATAGACCAAAAAATGGGGCCAACACCAAACATTAATACATACCCAGAAGTGGAATTCCTATCAGTAGAATCCCCTTCCCAATCTGAATCTATATATCCAACCAACTCTACCTCTGAATCTGGAGCATAGTGAATGTTGTAGGATCTCGTGCCCTGAGTGTACTAAACAATCCTCTTGGCTGCCTTCCAATGCATATCATGAGGCTGCTGCATATATATTGATACGAAATTCACAACTTAACATATATCAGTCTGTGAATGAATCAAGAAAAGCAAGCTACCAATCAGTTGGCATTAGATAGTGCAATTCATGGGTGGAGTGTTTTTTCTCTCTTCAAGGATGATTCCTGATAGGAAAGGGAATAGAGAATCCTTACATTCGACCATGTTAAAATTAACTAATACGTAATAAATTTATTTGTAATGAGTTACCATTATCCCATCATAATTTTGTGCAATTTTGAGCCCCAAAAACTGTTTCAGCAGGCCCAAATCACTCATCTCAAATGCATCATGGAGGGAAGTTTTTATGAATGAAATGGAAGAAAGTGTGATACCAGTAATAAAGATATCATAAACATATAAAATAATGATAAATAAATTACCATCACACTGCTGTCGATAAACATTTGTATCATACTTACACCTTTGAAAATTTTGTGAAAGAAGAAAGGCATCCATCTTGGCATACCATGATCTTGGGGCATGTTTCAACCTGTATAATGACTTCTACAATTTTCAAACCAAAGTAGGAACTGAAATGTATCCCTTGGGATGCTTCATGTATATCTCTTCATGAATATCTCCATGTATAAAGGAACTCTTGACATCCATATGATACACTTCCCAGTGCTTGGATGTCGCAATGGCCAAAACTAGGAAGATGGAGTCCATCTTTGCCACCAGTGAAAAGGTCACACTCCTTGGACCTAGGAGAACCCTTTTGCACCAAAAATTACCTTATATTTGAAGATTTTTCCATCAGCAGAATTTTTTTTGTGAAACAACCACTTGCATTGAACTAATTTCCTCCCAGGTGGAAGGGAAACTAGCTCCCAAGTAGCATTTTTCTGAAGAGAATTAAACTCTTCGCCCATGGAAGCTTTCCATATCGTATTTTTCCAAGAATGGTAGTAATAATTAGGATATGAACCAATCATTAAATAACAACTATCGTATAGTAAATAATCATGGAAAAAGAGCACAATACCTGCTCTTTTAAATTGAGACCCGGTTCTTCTTGGATCGGCAGGATTTCTAATGTTTTCCTCGGCGGAAGAAAGTGTCTTCTTGGCCCAAGTTGTGATGTTTGTTTGCACTTTATAATATTATTCTGAATCTGATATTTCTTTCTCACGGATATGATATATCAGTTCTTCAAAATCAGATTCATCACTCCCACTTTGATCACCCAAATTGTTAGCAGAACATGCAGGAAAATTAGCAAAAGTTTCTTCAACCAGCTCTACCTCTTCGAGAGGCTCATAAAACTGAACACTTCTTTTGATGAAAATTTTCTTTGTTCTGATATTAAGCAGATTGAATCATTCATATTCTTCAATATATCCCATAAAAAAATATTCAACACTTTGCAGTTGCAAATATTTCCTCTTGTCATACTGAATCTGGGTCCATGTAGTGGACCCAAACACATTGAAATTTGACACATCCGTCTTGTGTCCAAAATAGGATTCGAAAGGTTTCTTAAATTTCAAGGAGGAGTAAGGTAATATGTTCTAAATATGTGCAGTAACATTCATGTCCTCAGCCTACAAATTTGCAGCCAATCCTTTTGCTTCTAGCATGCATGTGGTCATCTCCTTGATAGAGCGGTTTTTCCTTTCCGCTACACCATTTGCTGAGGGGTGTAGGGTACATAATCTTGGATATTGATCCCACATTATGAACACATTTGCATAAATTCCATACTGATATATTCTCCTCCATTATCATATCTCATATATTTAATGTTTTTCCCATAGGCATCCTCAACCAGTGCTTTCAATTGTATGATTTTTTCTAAAACTTCTAACTTTTTCTTGATAAAGAAAACCCAAGTATATCTAGAAAAATCATCTATGAAGGTTATTAAATATTGAGATCCATCCATTGATGTGATGGGAATTGGCCCTCTGATATGAGAATGTAGCAACCCCAAGATACTTGATGCATGGCAGACCTTTCCATGATCAAACATATGCTCAGGGTGTTTTCCCACAATACAACCCTCGCAAATTCCTTTGGTAGATCTGATTGCCAAAAGGCCTTCAACCATGGAATTTTTCTCAAGATCCTGCAAGTACTTAAAATTTAAATAACCAAATATCCCATTCCATAGTATGTTGAACTCATTTCCTTGATTTAGAAGAGAAGTGGGCTTTGCATCCACTAGAAAATGGGAAAACTTATAGGATTTTGCATGATGGTTTGCAAGGCCTTCTGCAACAAGTTTCCTGGATGCAATCTCATTGATTTATACATTATTGGGGCTAAAGGTTACTCTGTTGGGAACTCCAATATGAGTCATTTGATATACACTCAAGAGGTTGGAGGCCAGAGAGGGCACACAGAAAAATTTTTAAAAACTACCATTTTCAAGTTTGATTGTACCTTGTCCTTTCGAAATGATGGTGGAATCATCTCCCATGTGGATCGGAATGATTTTGTCAGTCTCCAGGGGGGAAAAATAATCTCATATTTCTATACTGTGATTCAAAGCTCCAGATTCTATGAGTAGAGTTGTGGGTTTCGAGGTGCTTTCCATGAGAGAATGACCTCTTTATTGCTAGGTATCCCGATCTTGATTATCTGTCCTTCGAAGGTTCTCAGGGAGATTGATATTGTTTCTCTCGAGGAGAGAATACATCTCATCATGTTTCTTCTACACGCATGTATGTTTAGAGTGGAAGCCCTTCCTAAAGTAAGAACACTTGAATTTCTCTTTTCCTTGATGTCCTTTGTTCTTGTTTTTCTTTGATCCAGAAGGATCCTCTTGTTTGTTCTTTTCTTTAGGATTTGGAGAATCCACTTTAGTGTGACTTTAGCCTTTGTATTCTTCTTCTTCCCTTTTCCCTTCGAATTTTTTGGCCCCAAAGAAAAAAAATCTTGATATTTTGAGGATCAGAGGATCCCCATCTGAACAAGCTTGTCAAGCTTGCTTGTAAGGGTTTTGATGAAGGCATCAAGAAGAGGTAGTTTCCAATTTCGGGTTGTTATCTTCCCTATGTGGAATGATGAAACAAAAATGGAATAGTATGGAACCCATTTGGATGGGATAGCTAAGATGAGCTAGTCATATTCCTTCTCCACCTTACATTTCCTTCGCTAGAGAACCAAATATTTGAATTTTGTAAAAAAATCATTCATGGATTCGAAGCTACTTGGATTCACTGAGATCAACTCGTTCTCAAGCTGATAGGTCCGAAGATAATATTGTTTATCAAACAAGGTAGCTAGATGGTTCCAAATCTCCTTTGGAGTCTTCAATACCGATATGTGGAAAATCATATATTTGGAGATGGATAAAAATAGGAATCCATAGGCCTCATCCAGTTTATTCCAGTATTTTATATTCTCTGCAGTATCATTAGACTCTAATTATGTTTTCATTGTGACCCTGTAGAGCCCTATTGAACGGAGTTGAATCTCCATATCTTCCATTGATGGTAATTGAAAGAGGTGATGGGATCGAGAGAATGAGCCATGGAGATACTGTAGCGAATGCAAAGAACCTGTAAAACCCTACAATAAACACAATAAAGTCACCATAAGGTTGAACAACCTGCACATTTCATGTTTTCATCACACCCAACATAATTGATAAAGAAATATTGATCAACATTCCTTACCTTGCGGTATTAAGTGGTAAACCTTCTGCTTTTGGTGCATTGCTAGAATTTGATATTTTGCTAAATTTTGCATGCAATATCCGTCAAAAATCATGTTTTTGAAGAATAGTGCTTTGTCCCATTGTGTCTCTGATACCATATTAATTCTGTCACAACAATCTTGGGACAAAGTATAAACTCACAAGTGATTCAATTGATAAATTACACATGAAATGATGCAACGTTACTGCAACAGGAGTTTCCAGTTCTGTATTATCCGTAAAATAATGAATAATACAATATAATGTCATGTAGAACACATGAATGCCAAGATAATTTGAATTCTCTAGGAGGTCATTCAAATTGCATGGATGAGTGTAACTTAACGAAATGCTAGACAGACTCGGCACACTTAGTTAACCACTAATATAATCCATAATTGATTCTCACACTCAATCCTAAGTGAATCAGAGTGCAATAGATGACTGAGTCTAACTGAATGTGACTCAACACATCTCACCGCATTTCCAACTCAAGGTGATAGCGGATCCCTAACTCCAATTAGCTTCTATGAAGTTTACTGCAGTAACACTTGTCATTAGAAGTTGGTGGAGGTGCCTTAGTTCACTCCAGATCAACCAAATCATCCCAAACTATCCATTTGCATGAAATATGCCCCTTTATAAATCATCTTAACTTATTTTTAGGTGAAACAACAACCAGTTAGCCATTAGGTGTAATTATGAGACTCATATCACCCCATAATTGCTCCCTGTTTGAAGGAGGAAGACTAGTTAGCCTCCCTGATTAAAGGAGAAGGCTTAGTTGGCCTCCTTAACTGAAGGAAGGCATGGGTGTGCCCATGTTGATTCCATAGTTTTCTCATCTCATGCCAATTAAGTCAAATAATATTAGGATAGTGGGTAAATAGGACAAAATTGACCAAATGAGTGTGCATGTTGGGTAAATGACTCCAACAACCCCCTTAAGCTATACTCAAGAGTAAAAATAAAATGCATGAAATTATAGGGCCCCGACAACAGTTGCCATAGGTCACCCTGTATAAAAATGTAACTTTAACGATGCTCAAATTAAATCTAAGTGAGGAAAGAGGGACAACCAGTGGGAACAACACCCCCCCTCAAGCTGAACACTAAAGAAGTAACTGATCACCTTGATGAACTCACCCCCAATAGTGAATGGAGGTATGTGAACTTTTTCTCTGTAAATCTCTTGGTGAATATATCTGCAATTTGCTCATCTGTAGGGAAGTATTGAAAAACTATGGTCCTGACATGCACCAACTCCCTGATGTAGTGCATACGAATCTCTATATGTTTGGTCCTTTTCTTCATAACTGGATCTGTGGATATCTTAATAGTACTTTGATTGTCACAAAATATGACTGTAGAAAAATTACTACCAATTTCTAACTCTGAAATAATTCCTTGCAACCAAACAACTTGGATGCAAGCATTCACTGCTCCCCTATACTTGACCTTTGTTGAAGACAATGCAATGGAGGCTTGATTTTTGATAGAAAAGAAAATGGCGCTGCCACCAAACATAATAAAATACCTGGAAGTGGACTTCTAATTTGTAGAATCCCCTTGCCAATTTTAATCTGTATATCAACCCAATTCTAGATCTGAATCTATAGCACAGTGAATGTCGTAGGATCTTATGCCCTGAATGTACTAAAGGATCCTCTTGGCTTCCTTCCAATGTAGGTCATGAGGATAGTGCATGTATCTTGATACAACATTCACATTGTAACATATATCAGACCATGAATTAGTTAATTAAAGAAATCTACCAATCAACTAGCGATAGATAGTGCAATCCATGGGTGGAGTGTTTTTCCCTCTTTAAGGAAGATTCCTGAGAGGAAAGGTAATGGAGAAGACTAATATTCAGCCATGTTAAAATTCACTAATAGGTCTGAAATGTATTTATACTAAGTTACCATTATCCGATCAAAATTTTGTGCAATTTTTATCCCCAAAAATTGTTTCAGTAAGACTAAATCGCTCATCTCAAATGCATCATGGAGGGCAGGTTTTATGAATGAAATGGAAGCCAGTGTGCTTACGGTAATCAAGATATAATAAAATTATAAAATAATTATAAGTAAACGACCATAGTAATTCTTTATATCAAAATTCTGATCAAACTTACACATTTGGAAGTTTTCTTAAAGCATAAAGGCATCCATCTTGCCATACCATGATCTTGGGGCATGTTTCAACCCGTATAATGACTTCCACAATTTACAAAACAAAGTAGGATATGAAATGTATCCCTTAGGATGATTCATGTATATCTCGTCATGAATATCTTGATGTAGAAAGGACCTCTTGACATCCATATGATGCACTTCCCAGTGCTTGGATGCCGCAATGGAAAAAACTAGGCGGATGGAGTCCATCTTTGCCACCGATGCAAAGGTATCATGGTAGTCCACTTCTTGGACTTGAGAGAACCATTTTGAAGAAATAATTTCCTTATATTTGTATTTTTTTCTATCAACATAAATCTTTTTCTGAAACACCCACTTACATTGAACTAATTTCCTCCCAGGTGAAAGGGAAACTAGCTCCCAAGTAGCATTTTTCTGAAGATAATTAAACTCTTCGTTCGTGGCAGTTTTCCATCTCGGATATTTCCAAGAATCATAGTAAGACTTAGGATTGGACCCATTCATTAAATAATAGGTATCATACAGTAAATAATCATGTCAAGAGAGAAAAAAAATTCTTTTTAAAATTCAAACCGGCTTCTTTTGGATCAACAGGATTTTCAATGTTTTCCCCGACAAAAGAAAGCGTCTTCTTGGCCCAAGTTTGGAGATTTGTTTGCACTTAAGAATATGATTTTTAATATGATATTTATTTATCAATGATATCAGATATCATTTATACAAATTAAAATTCATCACTCCCACTTTTATCACCCAAATTGTCAGCAGAACTGGCAGGAAAATCAACAGAATTTTCTTCAACTAGCTCTACCTCTTGGAGAGGCTCATCAAACTAAACACTTATTATGATGAAAATTTGCTTTGTTATGGCATTCATAAACTTGAATACTTTAGTTTATTCAGGATATCCAATAAAAAAACATTCAACACTTTGCGGTTGCAAATATTTCCTCTTGTCAGACGAAATCCAAGCCCATGCAGTGGACCCAAACACCCTGAAATTTGACACATTCGAATTGTGTCCAAAATATGCTTCTGAAGGTGTATTAAATTATAAATGTGTGTATCAAAATTAATTTCCTCAGCCAAAAAAATTTCATCCAATCCTTTTGCTTCTAGCATGCATGTGTTCATCTCCTTGAGAGATCGGTTTTTCCTTTCCTCTACACCATTTTGCTGAGGGGTGTAGGGAATGGAATGTTGGATCTTGATTCCACTTTATGAACATATTTGCAGTGATTCCATACAAATATATTCTCCTTCATTATAATACCTATTATCTTTAATCTTTTTCCCGGAGGCATTCTCAACCAGTGCTTTCAATTCTATGATTTTTTCTAAAACTTTTGACTTTCTCTTGATGAAGAAAACCCAAGTATATCTAGAAAAAACATCTATGAAGGTGAGTCTAGACCGAGATACATTCATGGATGTGATGGAAGTTGGTCCTTTGATATCAAAATGCAGCATCCCTAAGATACTTGATGCATGGCAATCCTTTTCCCAATCAAAGTTATGCTCAGGGTGTTTTCCCACAACACAACCCTTGCAAATTCCTTTGGTAGATCTGATTGTCGGAAGGCCTTCAACAATGAAATTTTTCTGAATATGATGCAAGTAATTAAAATTTTAATGACCAAATATCTCATTCCATAGTATTCTGACCTCATTTCCATGAGTTAGAAGATCCATGGGTTTTGCATTCGCCAGAAAATGGAAAAACTCATAATCTTTTGGATGATGGTTTGCAATGCCTTTTGCAACAAGTTTCTCGGGTGAAATATCATTGATTTATGCATCATTGGGGATTAAGTTTACTCTCTTGGGAAATATAGTATGAGTAATTTTATATCCACTCAGGAGGTTGGCGGCCATAGAGGAAACATACAAAACATACAAAACATTCCACTTTCAAGTTTAATTGTACCTTGTCCTTTCGAAATGATGGTGGAATCATCTCCCATGTGGATGGGAATGATTTTGTCAGTGTCCTATGCTTGACATCATGTGATTTGAATCTCCAAAGTCTATGAGTAGAGTTGTGGGTTTTGAGGTGCTCACCATGAGAGCATGACCTCTTTCTTGCTGGGTATCCTGATATTGATTATCTCGCCTTCGAAGGTTCTCAAGGAGATTGATATTGTTTCTCTCAAGGAAAGAAGTCATCTAATCAAGTTTCTTATTCATGTAGGCATGCTTAGGTTGGAAGCCCTTCCCGCAGTAAGACTACTTGACTTTCTCCTTTCCTTGATGTCCTTTGTTCTTGTGTTTCTTTGAGCCTGAAGGATCCTCTTGATAGTTCTTTTCTCTTCGATTTGAAGAATCCAGTTTATCCTTTGGATTCTTCTGCTTCCCTTTTCCCTTCAAATATTTTGTCCTCAAATCAAACAAAGATTGATCTTTTGTGGATCTTCGGATTCACATATGAGCAAGCTTGTCATGCTCATTTGTAAGGGTTTTGATGAAGGAATCAAGAGAAGGAATTTTCCAATTTGGGTTTGTTAGCTTCCGCATGTGGAATCATGAAACAAAGACAGAATAGTCTGGACCCAATTTGGACAGGATATCTAAGACGAGCTTTTCATCTTCCTTCTCCACCTTGCACTTCTTTAGCCACAGCACCAAATGTTTGAATTTTCTGAAAAAATAATTCATGGATTTGAAGCTACTTGGATTCAAGGATATCAACTCGTTCTCAAGTTGATAGATCCGAAGATCATCTTGTTTATCAAGCAAGGTAGCGAGATGATCCCAAATCTCCTTTGGATTGTTGAATCCGAATATGTGGAAAAGAAGATATTTGGAGATGGAAAAACATAGGAATCCATAGGCCTCATCGAGTTTATTCGAGTATTTTAGCTTCTTTGTAGCAGCATTAGGATCTAATTATGTGTTGATTGTGACTCGGTAGAGCCCTCATAAACAGAGCTGAATTTCCATATCTTCCTTCCATTGATGGTAATTGAAAGAGGTGAGGATATCAATAGAATGAGCCATGGAGCTACTGTAGTGAATACAAAGAACCTGTAAAAACCTGCAATCAACACAATAAAGTCACTGTATGGTCGAATAGCCTGCACATTTCAGGTTTTCATCACACCCAGCATAATTGATCAGGAAGGCTTGATCAAGAATTCCTTAACTTGGGGTATTAAGTGGTAAACCTTATGCTTCTTGTGTAGTCCTGGAATTTGAGCTTTTGTTAAATTTTTCATGCAAGATCAGTAAAAAATCATGGTTTTGAAGAATAGTGCTTCATCCCACCATGGCTCTTATACCATATTAATTTTGTTCACAACAATATTGGGACAAAGTATAAACTCACAATTGATTCAATTGATTCAATTGACAAATTAGACATGAAATGATCCAACGATACTACAATAGAAGGTTGTAGTTCTGTATTTTCAGTAAAAGACTAAATAATACAATACATTGTCATGCAAAATGCATGAATTCCAAGCTAATTCAAATTCTCTTGGAGGTCATTCTAATTGCATGGATGAGTGTAGCTTAACTGAATGTGAAACACACTCCTCACACTTAGTTAACCACTAATCTAATCCATAACTGACTCTCACACTTAGCCCTAATTGAATCAGAGTGCGATAGATGACTGAGTCTAATTGAATGTGACTCAACACATGTCACTGCATGTCCAACTCAAGGTGGAAGCACATCACTAACTCCAATTAGCTTCGATGAAGTTAAATGAAGTGACACTTGTTATCAGAATTTGGTAGAGGTTCCTTAGTTCACTCCAAATCAACCAAATCTGCCCGAAATAGCCCATTTGCATGAAGGATATGCCTTTACAACTTAGCTTAACTGATTGTTAGGTGAAACAATAATCAGTTAGCAATTAGGTGCACTTATGACACTCAGATCACCCAATAATTCCCCCCTGTTTGAAGGAGGAAGGCTAGTTAGCCTCCCCGACTGAAGGAGAAGGCTTCCACCTATTGCAGTACCGTTGCATCATTTTATTTGTAATTTGTCAATTGAATCAAAATTGTTGTGGCAAAATTAATAACCAGTGTAATGGATCTCACTCTCAATAGTGAAGTAAAAAGGGTCCCATCATAAGTTGACTTGTTTGCTGCCCTAAGTCTCTATGAATGACACTACCATTATCTAGTTACTAAAGCAAGGAAGTGACCCTCAATTAACTTTCATTATTACATATGTTTTAATAAGGAAAATTGTATAGCTATAACCAACAAGTGGGATCAAAGAGACTAACATTTTGGTTTAAAAGGAAACCCCGTTGGGTTGTTCACACCTACTAGTAGCATTGGAAATGCATTTAATATTGTTATTTCACCTTTACTACAATTTAGGTCCATGTGTGTCTATTATGTCATCTTGATCATTCCTAGAAATGGTAATTCTATTGTATTCTAATACTTATTTAATTTATTTTTATTTCAGGTAACGAAAATAATATTTTTGTAGTTTTATTTTTCTTTAAACATGGAAATATTTACTAAACAGTTCATGGAGTGATTTTTTATAGAGCAAAGCTCAATTAGGTCGTAATCCTGAATTTCATATAGCCTTCCGAAAGATAATGTATATCCATCAACTTGAACATAGATAACTGGTTCTTCCTAGTGAGATGGAACTTAATGTAGTCACAATAATCCCATCTTTAATGAAAATGGGAAACCCTTTTTTGACTTTTTATTCCATAGTTTATTTTCAAAATAATTTTTAGAATTTTCACTTTTCTTAGATAATTTCTTTAATAGTTGTTTTAAATGTACTTAGGAGTTAATCTAGAGCAATTTAAGTATTGATAGAACTAGTTTCGATCTATCTAACATATCAATTATTTCATATAGTGCAATTTTGTAAAAATTAGAAAGAATTCAAGATTTATTAATACTTATTTTTATCTCCTTGATGTTCTTCTCCCGACAACCCTACTTCATAAATTATCTAGAATCTAAATTCATAAAAGTAATTGCTATGTAAATATCAATCCCAACATCCCGATCTTGGTCCCACCACAATCTGGAGTTGGAAGTTTGTTTATTCACTATGTTAATTTTGAAAGTTTTGATTTCGGCTTTGGGAACTTTAATCAGAGTTCGTAGGTAGTCATGAAAAATATTTATTTATAAATTTTCTTCCCGACATTATAATGAAAATGTCATAGACATTTAAATTTTGGATCTATGAAATTGTTAAAGCACCCTAAAGTTATTCCATTTATCTATGTTGATTGTTAGGATTATAATCCTCCCTTCTCCAATTTGGTCAATTATGTCCAAATTAGGAGTCTTTTCAGTCTTTGTTTAGTCACTAGCACCGTTGGGTACACATGTCCTAATTGGGCCACATGTACGAGTTACTAGAGTGTGGGTATCTATACTTGAGGCTAACTCCCATTGACTGCAATTGTATACATCATTTTAGTAGCCTCATAGGCTAATCCCTACAATTTAGGAGCCACTGGGAGTGCTAGAACAAACCTCCTTCAGTTGATATCAGTTGGTGACTAGTCAAGCCTAGTTAGAATTTAATTACATTCATTTACATCTAGTTATATTTAGTTAGCACCAGTCATTGATTAAATTCATGTGGGAAGGTGCCTTTCCTCACCTACCACATTCAGTTAGACTCGTTAATTGATTCTAACTGACTAAGGCACTAATTTAGACAACTCGAGCTAACTAGTTGGGCTCCAATAGTAACTTAGACATGTCCAGTTATCCATTCAATTAGGTTGAGACAATCAATTTGAATTCCCCTCATGCATTTGAATTGAATAGTTATTAATACCATTGTATTACATTAGATTAATTATCCATTTTTTTACTTTTGATTAATGAAAATTTATACAGATGGAAATCATTATTGCACTGTTTCATATCACATTTTGAGTAACATTTATTTTGTGATATTTATTTGTGAGTTCTACCTGATTCATATATTATTGTGAGCTCAATTTTAATACGGTATCAGAGCCTCGGCAAGACAAGGGACTTCTCCTTCTACAGATTTCCTACTAGATCAAAAATTTTGAGTAAAATTGCTCCCTTCAGCACTGAACCAGAAGCAGATAATTTTGCACATAAATAATAAGCAAAGGCATTATTGTTCAAGATAGCTTGGTTGACTAAGATAAGTGTGAAGAAAATTAAAAAATTGCAGTTTTTTTACCTTACTTTCTCTATTTGTTTGTGTGATTTACAAGTTTTTCGGTCTCCTTCACTACATTCGCTACAGTAGTACAATGTCCCCTTTCTGTGGAGCTTCTCACTCCTTTCAACTAAAATCAGTGGAAGGAGGACATGGAGATGTATCTTTTCTCTAAAAGACTCTACAGAATCACAATGGAAACAACGATCGATCTAATTGATTATATTGATAAATAAAAATACTAAAATAATCTTGATGAAGCATATGGATTCATGCTCCTTTCAATCTCTAGCAATATTTTTTTCACATCAATGGATTGAAGAATCCCAAGTAGATTTGGGATCAAGTTGCTACCCTTTTTGGTAGGAAAGATGACCTCAGGATCTATCTGCTATACAATGAGCCGATTTCTCTTCCCCAAGACAACTTCAACACTATGACTGATTTCTTCACCAAATTCAAGCACCTAGTGCTCTAGTTGAAGATGTGTAAAGTTGAGAAGGAGGATGATCAACTCATCCTTTCCATCCTCTCAGAACTTGGCACATATTACTCATTCTTTGTATCAACTTTCATACGGGGAAGCTCAGAACACCAAATTAGAAGATGCCAACATTCAATGCCTTCATTCAGTCACTCACCAATAAGGATGTCAAGTTGTTCCAAATGAGGATCATCAGATATTCCAATGATCAAGAATTTGTTGCTCGAGGAACCAAATATATGAATGGTAAGGGGACGAAAAATAATGTGCCTCCTATGGAGAAATATCATTCAAATGTGCCCTCAGGTTCGAGGAGAAGCAAGAAGCACTACAGAAGTTGAACCTGAAATCCGATGGCATCCAACATTTCACAGGGATGTGTTGGACAACAATCAATCTACAAAATGCCGACAACAAAATATTTATATCTCCGTCAATTATCCAACACTTTTGCGTTGGAATTTTGATGCCTGTAGTGGCGATTACCCGACACTTCCGTGCGATTATTTGACACCTCCATGTCGGATCGTCGACGTCTATGAACCAAAAGAAAGTCAAATATCCGACAGATAACTGTCGGATAACCGATGGTTAGTATATATTTTTTTGTGATAAAAAATTAAGGTTTACATGATTTTAAATTTTATGGTCCAATACTTCTAACGGTAACTATGTTCAAGGTGTCGAATATATGACGCATGTCAATTATAAATATAAAGTGTTTTAAACATTTCAACATGTTTGTTGTAGAAGCAAAGGATGATTGCAAAAATTATTAGTTCCTCGACGGACGTTTTTAGGAATAGTTTTATTCTTCAATGGGCGGTTGAGGGAATTTTTTTTTTCATCGATAGACAGTTTGCCAGAATTTTTTATTCTTTGACTTCTCTCTGTTTGACAAAACCTTGATGCATGGTTGATGTGTGGAACTTGATTTTTTAGTACAATCCATTATATTCATTAGTGAAGTTTAGGAAAAAATGTCAAATAGATTAAATATTCCGAATCCAAACGAAGACAACCGACAATTGCTTTCTAGACTATGGGATGCAACGAAACTAAGGGGTGATGGAAAATGTTATTTTCTGTGTACTCAATGCAGGGGATTTAAGAGGAGAAGAATATTGATCTCAATAGCCACAAAACATTGCAGGGAACATGGTCACGCTGAGGGGGGGAACGAATATCGTCCATTTGTAGGTTAAGCATTATAAACATTATTATATTCATTTTTATGGTAATTGTATATATTATTTTTTTCATATATTAATGTATATCTATTGATGTTTCCATGTATTTATATTAAAGGAAAGACACCCTATAGCATGTCGTCCAAAGGAAGTGCTTTCGGAACAAGTTCAGGATCAGGATCATGGAGTGTGTATGTTTAACGAAGAACATGTGAATGATCATATTGAACAAGATGATCATGCCGATGATGTAATTGAAGATGATGGTACAAATACATTGATCCATGATTCATTTAACGTTAGAATGGATGACGATAATGTTGATAATGAAAATGATGATGAATTTGATGATGTTCATGATATACCTCTTCTCAATAAGGCATATGAAGCCTTTTATGATGGCTCCAAAACAAATATTCTCTCTACTATATTGTTGATAATGAACTTGAAGGTTATGAATGGTCTTTCAAACATTGCAATCACACGTATGCTAAGGTATCTAAAAT
>LPNX010119941.1:90308-142159 GCA_001517045.1 Pseudotsuga menziesii
TCTATTTTGTGGTCCTAAGATAAAATCTCGACGTTCAAAAAGCTTAAGAAAGGAGGTGTTTGATGAGTATAGGCATTTCCTCTCGGAGAATCATAGGTATAGAACAACTGAAAGAAATATTTTCAATGGGAAGCAAGAGACTGCATTAAAACCATGGATAATGACACCTCACCTTTGGAAGATGCAATACAATAGAAATCGTCATCATGGTGCGTATGGATCATCGTATATGAATTTTTATGTATTTTAATTTTTATTGTGAGTTGTTTTTTAGGGCCATATTTGATTTATGATATAATTTATTAATTATAAACTAATATTCATGATTTCCATCGTGATCATGAAGGCATTAATGGTCTTGCACGAGGAATGAAAAGTTATCCTATTCAATTCAGGAGGTTTCCCTACTATGAGCACCTACAAATTGCTCATTTGTTTGATACAATGCATATTTTCATGTCCCCAAGCCTTCGACCGGCAAAGAGGATGCGACCAAAACATTATCCAACCGGGCTAAGAGCCCCATAAACATGTACAGGCTTAAAATTTGCATAAAACAGAATTTACAGTTGCAGAGTAAAAATGGATAGGATGACTTATCTTAAGATGAATCCGTTCCGTAACCAGCTACGTCGCTACAACGTTCCGCGCAACCATATGCCAGCGTGCTCCTTAATCTCTCAGCAACGCTGCCACCCCCGAGCTGGGCATGATTCTCCAAGGAATAAGGGAACAAGCAGGCTTACACATAGCCAGGGATGCACAAAACACAGCCAAGCCAAAACAGTCGGGTTTATCAGGCCATTAAGGAGCTGGAGAAGGTAAATTGCTAAGCTGGTGAGCTCATTACAGAGCCAAGAACACCTACACCAGAACTAGCCTAACCTCTAAGACACCCAAACACACCCAACACAAGGAATCAATCCCTTCTCTACTACACAGTCCCTCAGGCCCTGCATTCCCTTCCAGTGCTATTCAGGGGTGATCGAGAAGAAGGCCAGCCCTCTAGCTCTGTCTGTGTGGTTTCCAGCCAACATCCCTGCTCCTCCCACAGTCCGAAGACCAAACATTGCACTCCGGCAATTAATTTAGCTGTCACAGCTTAAACGGGAAAAACGATTTCTGAGTCGTTCTTGGCCCTCTCGTGGCCAAAACGACTCCCAAAAATCGAATTACACAGTCCCAACTAAACAGTAAACACGGGAAGGAAGAACAATAGTTCCAATCTCAGCATTAAAATGATGGAAATTACACAACCATACCGGTTTGTAAGGAGAACATACAGCTGAGGACGTGAATGGCTCTTTTCAGGAAATCATGGGTGAAAACGCACAGCTCACAGCTCGTTGTATTAGCTGGATACTAGGAAAATTCCTGTGCATGAGGAGGCAATCCAACCCAGTGAGGAAACGAACAGACAATGGAGGTCCCGCATGAGGAAAAATAGCTCCGTTTTTTCCCGTGGATGAACAAAAAATAGGAAGGACATGAAATTTCAGTGCGTGGGTTTTTTGCAACTCGTAGAGAGAGGAAGAAAAATCTGCGTGGGTGAAGAGTGCGTTTTTCCTTTCCATTCAGAGGTCAACTATGGGTGGAGTGTGCATGGAGGCATGGACTAACAGTCCTGCCACCCCACTCCAAAAACAATTAACTGCCATAACTTCCCTCAGCTACCAGCAAAAATTATTAACTGAAGGTGGTTGGAATAAAACAAAGGAAGATGACACATGGGTTTTTCCCTTTTTGGCTCAAGATTGACAAATCCCCCCCCCACATCCTCATCCTTAGGAAAATCATGCCCCTTTCGATTTAGTTGCCGCGATCGTAGCTGGTCGGGTTCATTTAATTAATTATAGACGCATATTTACATGATGACCAATATAATATATGCCGCATGCCCTGACATACCGTCGGTGACAAATTTAAATCCAAAACATAACATGACCGATCAATGGTGGGGCCTTGTCCTTTATCTCCACACCATGATCGTTTACAATATATACATCATATACATCTAATGCAACGGGGTCAAAACTGGGACATTACATTCCCCTCCCCCTTCAAGAGCACTGTCCTCAGTGCTTACAAAATTGAACAAAATGCTACACTGGCATCGCCTCAGTGTTCCATAGAATTGAACAAAAATGGATGTGCCAATCGCATGGCATCCTCCAGCTCCCATGTAGCCTCTTCAAGTCCGAAGTGCTCCCATTGCACCTTTACCTGACCTATGGCTCGGTTCTGGAGCATGGTGACCTTCCTATCGAGGATGCGCATTGGCTCGATTCAGAACTCTCCCTCGGGTTCCACCTAAATAATATCCCAATTTATCACATGGTTAGGATCATGTACATATCTTTTAAGCAAAGAAACATGAAAAAGATTATGAGCCCTAGTGCTAGCAGGCAATGCAAGTCTATATGCAACTGGCCCTATCCTTTCAAGCACTTGAAACGGCCCACAATATCTCAGTGACAACTTGGTACAACTACCAAGCTTCAAGGAACCCTTCCTTGCCCTCACTCAAAGGTAAACATGATCCCCAACATTGAACTCTCTGTTCACCCTATGCTTATCTGCATAGCTTTTCTTCCTGTCATGTGCTGCTTTTAGCTTCTGCCTGATCTTTACAACCTCTTGCTCCATTTCCTTGAGCAATTCCGGTCCAAGCACAATCTGGTTCACTGGATTATCCCAAGTCATTGGTGTCCTACACCTTCTTCCATACAAAGCTTCATATGGACTCATCCCCAAGGATGCTTGATGTCCATTGTTATAAGCAAACTCTACCAAGTGTAAGTAATCTTCCCACTTGGTTGGTTTGTCCATTACGTACATGCGAAGCATATCTTCAAGAACCTTATTAACTCTCTTGGTCTGCCCATCTGTCTGAGGATGGTATGCAGTGCTGAAGCTTAGCTTTGTACCCAAATCTGCAAACAACCCCTTCCAAAAGTTGGAAGTGAACCTGACATCTCTGTCAGAGACTATTGCCTTCGGCAATCCATGCAATTTGAATATCTCCTTCATGAAGATCTTTGCAATGTCGCCAGTCTCATATGTAGACTTAACCAGTATAAAATGTGTTGCCTTAGTCAACTTGTCTACCACAACCATGATGGAATCATGTTGTCTCCAAGTCGTCGGCAATCCTGTAATAAAATCCATGGAAATAACTTCCCATTTCCATTCTGGAACTGGCAAAGGCTGCAACAAACCTGCTAGATGTTGATGCTCAACCTTTACCTGCTGACATTTCATACACCTTGAAATGTACTCAGCCATGTCCTTTTTCATACCTGGCCAAAAGTACTACTTTCTAGCTGTAGCAATCGTCTTCTGATATCCTAGGTGACCAGAATACAGAGCTTGATGGAGTTCATCCATAACAACTCTCCTTAAATCTACTACATCCAAAATATAAATTCTACCTTTATAAGTGAGAAGTCCATCTTCTTCCAATTTATATCCCTCATACCTCTTCTCAAGACTTTGCTGCTGCAACTTGTCTTTTACCTGCTCATACAATTCATCTCTGGCAACATGATTAGAAATCTGCTGCCTCAAATCTGGTTGGCAAATACTAAGAGATGCCACATGCATTTCTTGCATTTTCCTGCTGAGTGCATCAGCTACCTTATTCTGTTTTCCCTTTATGTGCTTGATCTTGAAATCAAACTCACATAAAAATTCCAGCCATCTTGCTTGCCTAGCATTCAACGTAGCCTGATCAAACAGATACTTCAAACCACAATGGTCTATTCTGAGCTCAAATCTCCTACCCATCAAGTAATGCCTCCACATCTTGAGAGCATGTACTATGGCTGTAAGCTCTATATCATGAGTGGCATAGTTCTTCTCATCCTCCTTCAGATTTCTTGACTCATAACATATCACGTGGTTGTCTTGCATAAGGACTCCTCCAAGCCCTTGTCCGCATGCATCGGTACATACTGGTGCACTGGTGAGAAGATTCTTCAACTGCTGGAAGCTTTCTTCACACCTCGATGTCCATTCAAACTTCATCCCCTTCTTTTGCAAAGAAGTAATTGCATGTGCAACTTTGGAGAATCCCTCAATGAATCTCCTATAGTATCCTGCAAGTCCCATGAAAGATCTTACATCCGTCACATTTCTTGGAGTAGGCCAATTCATAATGGCTTCAATATTTTTAGGGTCCACAGATATACCCTACTCTGAAATAATGTGACCCAAATACTGAATTCTATCTCTATAGAAGTCACACTTGCTCAGTTTTGCATACAACTGATGTTCCCTGAGCACTTGCAATGTCAATCTCAAGTGTCCTTCATGCTCTTCCTCATTCTTAGAATAAACAAGAATGTCATCAAGGAAAACAAGAACAATCTTGTCCAAATACTTGTTGAAAACGTTATTCATAAGGCACATAAATGTAACTAGCGTATTTGTGAGACCAAATGGTACCACTACAAACTCGTAATGCCCATACCTTGTCCTGAAGGCTGTCTTATGAATGTATTCATCCTTGATCCTTACCTGATGGTAACCAGACCTCAAGTCAATCTTGGAAAATACCTTTGCTCCTCTCATTTGGTCAAAGAGGTCATCAATCCTAGGCAAAGGATATTTATTCTTCACAGTAACCTTGTTCAACTGTCTGTAATCAATGCATAACCTGAGTGTACCATATTTATTCTTGACAAACAGAACTGGTGCTCCCCAAGGAGACACACTTGGTCGAATATACTTCTTTTCCAACAACTCTTGTAGTTGCATCTTCAATTCTAGCATCTCCGGTGTACTCATCCTGTAGGGTGCCTTGGACACTGGTGCTGCTCTTGGCACAAGTTCAATTGTGAAGTCAATGTCCATCTTTGGAGGAAGCCCTGGAATCTCATAAGGAAACACATCCCTGAGTTCCTGTAACACCTGATAGTCCTCCAACCTAGGAGTTTCATCTCTCGTTTCCTCCAAAATCTGCACTGCATACAGCTGGAAACCCTTCCTACAGAACCTATTTAACTGCATTGCTGAAATCTTCCTTACTGAAATCACCTTTGGAATACCCTTCACAACAACTAGGTTCCCTTCTTCATTCTTGCATTCAAAAGTCTTATTGTAGCAATCAAGCTTCACCCTGTGAGCTTCTAACCAATCCATTCCAATGAGAACATCATAGGAACCAAGCGGTAGAACATTCAGATCTACACAAGTGACCAATCCATTCATGACCAATGGACATTTCTCCACCACTTCACTGACCTTTCTCTTAGTTCTAGTGGCTAGCTGGACTAACCAAGACTTCCTATGCTTTACTTTCTTAAAAGCACAAATCTCTACTACTCTAGGAGTAATGTAACTATGCGTAGAACCAGGGTCAATCAAAATAGAAACAGATTGCTCAGCCATCTTACCTGCAACTTCGACCACAGCTGACTGGTGATCTGCCTGATGGTCCTCTAGTGCTGCATAAATCCTAGGTACTTCCCTTGCTACTTGACCCACTGTTTCTTCTTCTTGAATATTATAAGCTGGCCTTGCACTCTCATTCTCGAGTGGACAATTTCTATGCATGTGGGGTCCTCCGCATTTCCAACACTGAAGTGGCCCTCTATCCTGTTGTGGATCCTTAGGATTTTCTCCTGTCACTCCAACCGGCTTACTCGCATCTTGGGATAGCTGCTTCTGCTGATTCCTGAATCTAGAAGGTTTGAAACCTTTCTTTCTTTGGTCAAACTTCTCATTCTTCTTGTCCTTCCATGCCTTATGGAAATCAGGTTTACCTTTGCTTTGCTCATAGCAATACTTAGCTTTCCTTATTGCTTCTTCAAGAGTTCTAGTTTCATAAAACTCAATTCTATCTTTGTAGGACTGAGGTAATCCACTCAGAAAATGCTGGACCTTCACTTTTTCATCTTTGATGTACCGGACATACCTCAACAACTCCAAAAACTTATTTGCATACTCTTCCATGGTCTGCTGTCCCAATCTCAGCTCATGGAACTCCTTAATCTTGTCATCATAATACCTGTCAGATAGGTATTTATGCTTGAAATACTTCTTAAGCTGTTTCCACTTCAGTCTCCTTTCACTGATCCTCTTTACTTGCTTGAAGTGTTCCCACCAAATGGATGTTCTTCCATTCATATTGAATATGGCAACTCTTTCCTTCATGTTTCCTGAATAGTCATGCACTTGAAATTACTTCTTTATCCCAAGAATCCAAGCTTCAGCCTCTTGTCCAGTCTTTATCTCACCATCAAACGTAGGAGGTTTAGCTTTCTTGAATTCATCTCGAGTGCGATCCCTATGGTGTCTCTTTCTTTTTCTTCTATGGGAAGAAGAACTTGAATCCCCGTTGGATTCTTCAGAATTAGATGATCCACTAGGAGTCATTCTCCTTCTCCTAGTACTGCTCTTACTGCCTTCTGGTCTTGCTGTACCTCGTCCAGAGTCTATCTTCTTGTGCAAGTCGATCAAACTCTGCAACATTGCAGCATTCAACTGATGCTGCTCTTCCTGGGATTTAATCAAGCTTCTCATGGTAGCTGCAACATCTGACAAGGTCTCTTGGAATCTCCTTCCATTTGACTCAATGTCATCGTTCCTATTACGGACAATTTCTCCCATGGCACCTTCTGCTTGCTCGTAGGAGTCCCGAGCATCATACCCATCATGGGTTCTCATACTAAACCACCACTTACTTACCAACTGCACTACCTGGAATACTTCCCTTGAAGGTGACTATAGCTCTGCAAATGTGTTAGTAACACAAGTGTTAGATGCACAACATTGATATAAAACATCATTACTTACCTTCTTCCTGGAATGACCATAAAATTATAAATGCCCAAACACACAAAAATGTTTTTCATCCAAGAACATCTATCTGAGGGGGACGATGGGGATCAAGGGGGCTTGCCCCCTTGTGGCTTCCGTGCGCCACTGCAGGGCGGGTTGAGGGCAACGCCCTGAAAATAGTCGAAACCTGCTATGAAATTCCATGGGAAATTCAAAATTTTCCCTTCTTCCCACATCGGAAGTCGGATGACTCTCCACATCGGAAGTCGGATGACTTTGCCTTCCGCTGAATTGGCTCCTCTTCCATTCTTTCTTCCGCCAAATCGGCTCCTCTTCCATTCTTCCTTCCACCGAATCGGCTCTTGGAAGACTTTCTCCTCCGATCTGGCACTTAGAAAAATTTGAACGTCGGACGTCGGCAGAATTTCACATCGGAAGCCAAATGGATTTGGCTCCCGCAACAGCGGACGTGCAAACCATAATTTATTCCGATCGGGACTTACGGAGAACAATTTAATGTCGAGCGTCGGCTGGCTTTTGGATCGGAAGCCAAATGACTTTGGCTTCCACAACGGCGGCTCACCAAAGTCCAAATCCTTCCGACGTCCACTCTTACTTGGAGAAATTTTCAACTTTTCGGATATCACCGGTCTTTCTGGATCGGCTGTCGGAAGCCTTTATGCTTCGGGTGGTTTAGTCATTTAGGAAGCCGCAACGGCAGCTCTCAAAGCTCCAAACCTTCCACAACGGCGGCTCTCAAAAGCTCCAAACCTTCCGACGTCTGCTCTTACTTAGAGGAATATCAATGTCGGGCGTCGGCTGACTCTGACATCGGAAGCCAAATGGATTTGGCTTCCGCAAGGGCGGCTTTCCAAAGGCCAAATCCTTTCGATTTGGTGAACTAACTTTGAGCCTTAACCCCTTTGACATGTCGTAGATCGAAGGTCTTTACGATCGGATGCGGGATCGCTTTGCCATCCGCAACAGCGAAAGTTCCACTTTGAGAACTCTTCCGCAACGGCGGACAAGGAACTTCACCAATTCGTCCGCAACGGTGGATGTCCACTCTGCCAGTCCTTCCGCAACAGTGGAAGTCAAATCCATTGGTTGCTCCGACTGCTCCAACACTTAGCCAAATTTTTAAATTTTCACAGTCTTCCACTGGTTTGGCTGGGAAGAATGAGATACACCTCTATCAGTTGCTCCTTCTCAGCCCATAGAGGCCCACTGATGCAACCTAGAGCTCTGATACCATGCTGTCACATCCCCAAGCCTCCGACCGGCAAAGAGGACGCGACCCAAACATTATCCAACCGGGCTAAGAGCCCCATAAACATGTATAGGCTTAAAAATTGCATAAAACAGAATTTACAGTTGCAGAAGTAAAAATGGATAGGATGAATTATCTTAAGATGAATCCGTTCCGCAACTAGCTACATCGCTGTAACGTTCCACCCAACCATAGGCCAGAATGCTCCTTAATCTCTCAGCAATGCTCCCACCCCTGAGCTGGGCATGATTCTCCAAGGAATAAGGGAACAAGCAGGATTACACATAGCCAGGGATGCACAAAACACATCCAAGCCAACACAGTTGGGTTTATCAGGCCATTAAGGAGCTGGAGAAGGTAAATTGCTAAGCTGGTGAGCTCATTACAGAGCCAAGAACACCTACACTAGAACTAGCCTGACCTCTAAGACACCCAAACACACCCAACACAAGGAATTAGTCCCTTCTCTGCTACACAGTCCCTCAGGCCCTGCATTCCCTTCCAGTGCTATTCAGGGTTGATGGAGAAGAAGGCCAGCCCTCTAGCTCTGTCTGTGTGTTTTCCAGCCACCAGGTTTATCAAGCAAATCTAAGCCAACATCCCTGCTCCCCCCACAATATGAAGACCAAACATTGCACTCCGGTAATTAATTTAGCTGTCACAGCTTAAACGGGGAAAACGATTTCTGAGTCATTCTTGGCCCTCTCATGGCCAAAACGACTCCCAAAAATCGAATTACAGAGTCCCAACTAAACAGTAAACATCGGGGGGAAGAACAATAGTTCCAATCTCAGCATTAAAATGACAGAAATTACACAACCATACCAGTCTGTAAGGAGAACATACAGCTGAGGATGTGAATGGCTCTTTTCAGGAAATCGTGGGTGAAAACGCACAACTCTCAGCTCGTTGTATCAGCTAGAAACCAGGAAAATTCCTGTGCATGAGGAAGCAATCCAAACCAGTGAGGAAAGGAACAGACAATGGAGGTCCTACGTGAGGAAAAACAGCTCCGTTTTTTCCCGTGGATGAACAAAAAACAGGAAGGACGCGAAATTTCAGTGCGTGGGTGTTTTGCAACTCGTGGAGAGAGGAAGAAAAATCTGCGTGGGTGAAGAGTGCATTTTTCCTTTCCATTCAGAGGTCAACTATGGGTGGAGTGTGCGTGGAGGCATGGACTGACAGTCCTACCACCCCACTCCAAAAACAATTAACTTCCATAACTTCCCTCAGCTACCAGCAGAAATTATTAACTGAAGGTGGTTGGAATAAAACAAAGGAAGATGACACATGGGTTTTTCCCTTTTTGGCTCAAGATTGACAAATCCCCGCCCCCCACATCCTCATCCTTGCGAAAATCATGCCCCTTTCGATTTAGTTTCCGCGATCGTAACTGGTCGGGTTCATTTAATTAATTATAGATGCATATTTACATGATGACCAATATAATATATGCCGCATGCCCCGACATACCGTCGGTGACAAATTTAAATCCAAAACATAACATGACCGATCAATGGTGGGGCCTTGGCCTTTAGCTCCACACCATGATCATTTACAATATATACATCATATACATCTAATGCAACGGGATCAAAACCGGGACATTACACATATTGGAAAGAATGTTACTGAAACCTTATGGTGACCACTAGAGCTAAGTAGGGAGAAAGATAAAGTTGTGAAAGTGTGCAAATACATTCAAGAAAGCAACCATGCAATGAAATATGTCATCCAATTTCATACTAGTGGAGAACAAGTTATTATAAACTCAATTCCATGGATGTTTACGGAGCAACAAAGAAATGTTGTCAAAGAGGTAATGCAGAAAATTAAATTTCCCACCGGTTTTTGTGCAAAATTGAAGAATATCATAACTAAAAAAGGTGATTTTGTGAGGGTCAAAACACATGATTGGCATGTCTTCATCAAGGTAATTATTATTTCTATGTCCATCTAATTTTTTCTTGTTTGTATACTCTTTTTTTAATAAATGGCGTGGTTTGTATATTGATACAATGTGTTCTACCTCTCTCTTTCCTGGACAACTTCAACAACAATGTCAAACAAGTTATATATAATCTTGGTAAATACATGAGGTAACTAGCGATTACTTGCATTTGCTTAGTGTTTCTTTAATTCTCCGTATAATAATTTATATTTGTTTTTTTGTGCACTATTTCAGCATATATTGTAATTTAATGTTTATTTTTGTTAAATATCGTTATTGGTTTGCATCACTTGTAGATGGTTGACATCTAAAGAAATACATAAAGAAGATATAAAGTATTGGAGGAGATAAATTCCTTGGCTCATGTGTGAAGTGCAGAAGCATCTACCATCGACATTTTTCAATGCACAGGAACACTACCTCATATAACAAGTTGAGGAGATTGAGTTGTGTGGACCTATGCACTCAAGGTCCATGTGGATGGTTGAGAGGCACTTGAAATTTATGAAGGGTTTGGTGAGACAACTAGCACATATAGAGGGTTTTATGATGGAAGGATATATGGTATACCAAAACATGTTGTATGTTAGTGAATATCTTCCTATTTTAGCGTCAAAGCTCAATTTACGTCGCATTTGTGATCCAGACTCCAATAACAAATTTGAAGGGGAGCAACTGAAGAGGAAAGGTATATTGAGGAAGATGAAAGGTAATTATTAGATACTGGATTTTTATTATATCCTTCATATTCTAATTGTATTTTCTAGTCATAATTGCTTCAATTAAGAGCATATATGTCTTTGTTTAGGAGATTTACACCTTTATTTGATTTTAATGGTTATTGTCATTAAACAGTTGGTCGAGAATGGGATGCAATTCATTTATACATTGCAAACAATCTTGACTGGATGAAGGTATGGATTTAACTATGCGCACAATCGGGCCATGGAATATCATGGGAAGGTGTGGCTTCATTGGTAAAAGAAGCACAACGCAATGGAGATAACGATCTAACAGAAAGGGAAATCGATTTGGGATATGGTGTAAAAGATAAAATGGCAAGTATACGATTAATCAAATATCCCTCTAAATATTTTTTTTTGTTTAAAACTTATTGATATACATGTTCTTTTTTTCCATGTATTGTTGCATAAGGACTGATTGGTTGTGTAATATTTTTGTGTATTTCTTATTGCAGGTAAAACACCATAAGGCTATCGTCTGCAATGGAGGTAGATACTGGATCAAAAAACTGGATGAAACAAAGAAAACAACAGATTCTGGGATTTTGGTTGTCTTTGAGGTTACCAATGTTTCATATAGAACTGACAGACATCTAGAAGTCTCAGAAAATTGATACTATGGGTATTTGGAAGATATTATACAATGTGAAATTAAATCCTTTAAGGTAGTTCTATTCATTGTAAAATGGTACAGGTTACGATTGAATCAACGTGATCCTGATAGAACTATTATTGAACATGATAATGGATTTACCATGGTAAACACAAGGTTTTTTGAGCCAGGAATAGAGCCCTATGTTCTTCCAAGCCAATGTGAACAAGTATTTTACTTAGAGGATCCAAGTAAAGCGAGCTGGTCATTTGTTGTGAGACACGATCCAAGGGGAAGGTTGGTAAAGTATAATTTAGATGATGGTAATGAAGAGGGTTCTCTGGAAGAAGAATATGATGACAAAGAGCATGATCAACTTGAGTTAGCTAACGATGATGATCCAACAGAAGATTCCCAAGGAATAGTTGAATCAAATGATGTAGCAGACAATGTCGTTGAATATTATTGTGACGATGACACGATGAGCATAACTAATGATGATGACGATGATGATATGGCCAATCCTTACAATGTTGACACATATGATGATACAAATGGTGCATCATCTTCATCATCGTCGTCTTCCTCATGATGATGATATGCATCATCAACATCATCATCATCGTCATCCTCATGATGATGATAATCATCATCATCATCATCATCATCGAGATCATCATCATCATCATAATCATGATCATCGTCATAATCATAATCATCATCTTCATCACCATCATAATCATTGTCATCATCATTATCATCATCATTGTCATCGTCGACATCATCATTGTCATCATCATCATCATTGTCATCATCATCATCATTGTCATCGTCTTCATCATCATCATAATCATCGTTGTCATCATCATCATCATCATCATCACCACCACCATCATCATCACTATTATCATCACCATCATCATCATCATCATCATCATCACCACCATCATCATCACTATTATCATCACCATCATCATCATCATCATCATCATCACCACCATCATCACCATCATGGTCACCATCATTACCATCATCTTCATCATAACCATCATCTTGATCATCATCGTCATCATCATCATCATTGTCATGATCAACATCATCATTGTCATCGTCGACATCAACATCATAATATTCATCATCATATTCATTGTCATCATTATCATCATCGTCATCATCATCATCATCGTCGTCATCATTTTCATCGTCATCCTCATGATGATGATAACCATCATCATCATCATCATCATCGTCATCACAATCATTATCATCACCATCAGGATCATCATCATCATCATTGCCATTGTCGTCATCAACATCATCATCATCATCAACAATGTCATCAACATCATCATCAACAACATCATCATCATTGTCATCATTGACATTAACATCATAATCATAATCATCATCATCAACATTATCATCATCATCATCACCACCATGCTCACAAGCTCACATGTTCAACTTTTCAATCATCCTTCAAAGATATATTTTCATTTATCCAAGATAGGGATGAGTCGTTATGTAGATGGTTCTTCCCTCATTAATGTGAAGGTTCTTTATTCAAGCTAGGATATAATAAAAATATCCTAATACTATTATGGCAATTTATATAATATAAAATAACATATAATAAAACTAAAATACATATAATATAAAATAATATATAATAAAAATAAAAAACATATAATATATAATGTTTTTGTGACAAGGGTTTTTGGGTGACAAGTGTTTTTTGTGCATGTTGTGATGTTTGCTCCTTTGTGGGAAAAGCTTGAATGTAGATAGACCCTTCCTCATTTATGGGTTATTCAGGGATTCAAATTAGAAACATTGTCACCTTACAAATGAGAAACGTGTTGTTCAGGTCATGAACTTAGAATAGGGCTTCGCTCCTCACCCCCTCTCATATTTGTGAGTCACTATTATAGTGATCATTCATTTTGTAGCGCATCTATAGATGTAATTACACAATTTCTCTAGTTTTGCACAGACAGGCTTGATAAACATTGTAAATACTATATGATAGTGTTAAGGACTGCTCATACCATAAGGTTGGGATACTATGGTATAAATACCATCTCCTAAGTACTAAATTTGCGTTGATATTTAAAGGGTAGTGAAACCATAGGATAGAGGGTTTAACATATGACTGGTTGGTATATGGTATAATGTTGATTCCATAAACTATGGTGAGGGTTTGTGCATGCGTTAATGGTTTTTGGCAATGTGTTAATGGTGAGGGCCTCTGCTTGTGCAATATGGTTTTTGGAATTTTGGTTTAATGTGTCCTCTGTGCATTTGGAGAAGGGAGACGACCCCATCGATTCGCAGGTAACCTAGATCGACTCTGTGTAAAAATGCATTGCTTCATTGTATTCTTCGCGACATGGTCATGCTTTTCATGCCATCGTTGGTTTGTCTATAGGTGAATGTGAAGGCACTCCGGGGTTTGCACAGGCTACACTATTGATTTGGTATTTATTCTTCATGACAATGGTAAGCATGCTAACAAGATTTACTTGCCTCCTCTCATTCTGGGCATTTCTGAGTTGGAATACTTTACTGGGTTGGGGTTTCATGCGGCACTTGTTGACTTTACCTTCGGGGTTTATAATGTAGCTTGCTCTAGCTTTTAATGGACTCTTGTTGGGAGGTTTGGCCTCTTTGGGCCATGGCTGCACCATTACTTGTAATGGTGCCATAGCTCACGACTTTTCCATTTAACATTTTTAATAGTTTGACTGTTGTAAAAGAGGCTTCGTGCCTCACCGTGTAAATACATTACGCGTTGGCTTTTATGTAAGGACTGCAATGTGATTTGGTATATACGATTTCATTTGACATTTATAAGATATTATACTGTGTAAATATTTGGGACTGTGTAGTAGATTTATTGCTACGTTTTGAATTGCTGACTTACTGGGTTCAATTCGTGGCTTTCATCCTGTGCGATTTAATCAGTGCATTAATAATGGTTTGGGTTTGGGAGTATGCATGACACTCTGATTTCTTTGTTTGTAAATTAAGACAGGAAAGCTTCTAGAGCTTGGGGCATTATTCCATGGGCTACGCCATTGTAGAAATGGTGCCGCAGCCCATTGGCTTGCCATCGTATGCTCTATGTTGGTGTTAAAATGGAGACTGTGTTTTTATCCAGAGTATAGAACTTTTGGATTTGCATTGGCTCAACATGGGTGCACAGAGGTTAAAACATCCACTCTATAGGAGGTTACTCATGGAGGCATCATTTGAAGCATTCTTACACTAGTTTGGGGCCCAAAGTCCTGTTAATATCATCGTCAAACAAAAATTGTCCATGAGGACAGAGTTCAAGAACTCTATCCACATGAACTATATCTCACAAAAGATATGATTTAGGAATAAGTCCCTACTTTTCAAGTGTGAACTAATTATTTTCCAACTATGAATTAATTATTTGAGATCATATTAGACTCCCTAAGGATATAGAGCCATTGGACTGGCTTATAATGAGTAATGGGTTTTAAATTTAAGTTATGAAAAACAATAATGAATTCAATAGCAATTTATTATAAAAGTAAAAGTATAGTATTTGGTTAGGATATTTTTATAGCATTTTCCGCTGCAAAACTACGTTTCCAGAATTTTTGTAGCATTTTCCCCTGTTTTACACTGCAGGAGCTAGAAGAGTTTCACCTTTAGAACTTTTGTAGAATTTTCATTGTTTTTACACTATTGTCACTGCAATAGTTATGAAAACTGCATTTTTTGTGCAAAAACTTGTCTGGATGCTTTCAAACCTTTTCCAACAAAATATTTCTTAGGTTTCGGCTGCACCTATGTGCCATCTTTCCTAAACTTCTGTACAAATCAAAAGGGATGTCTAAAAATGTTTTTCCAATGAAATGTAACAACAAATTGAAGTGAAATTGATACTATGTCAAATATTCCTTCAGATGTAAAAGAATTCCTTATGGCAAATAAAAGTTTCTCATGTTTCTCTGACAACCAAGCTTTTGGTATCCCGTGAGTTAAATTTGATCTCTTGTGTTCTTCTTTAGAAAATCATCATATTTTATCAACTGAAACTTAGCGGAAGTAGTGGAAGTACGACCCTCTAATGAGATCCATAATTTACTTACACAAAATACGCAATTATAGACATGTAACAACAATAAAATAAACAATTTTAAGACTCTTGGTGAGTAACAACAACAATTTCAACAAGTAACAACAACAATATCAACAAGTAACAACACTAGTTTTAGCATGTAATAACAACATCTTCAACGAGTAGCAACAACAACATAAATTAGTTTAAAACTTCTAGTGAGTGGCTGATTGAGGTAAAATTTTGATAATGTTCTCTACTTTTTTTGCAGGTGGCTGATCGAGGTAAATCCCCATCTTTTGATTAGACCATGCCCTCGGCTAGGCATCAAGTAATCCTAGATGCAATCCCTAAGATAATTATTTGCGCACACTATATTTTCAAAGAGTAAGCAATTTTTTATATATTTCAATTGCAGACAGGGGATTCCATTTATGAAATGACGTCTCAAAACTCTTTATAGAATGAGGTCTCTTGGTTCATGAGAGATAATGAAATTAGAGAGTCTGTAGACCCGTTGAGGGTGCTACAAAGGACAAGAGAAAAAAAACCTAAGGAACTGGTTTGTTTGACATTGGGAGTTCTACTGACAGAAGAGCTCGAACAAAGGCTTCAATTTTTTTACAGTAACGTAAACAACTGGATGTAAGTTATCGAATAAAAATGTAAATTCATTTATAAAAACTTTATAATATTTGATTTTATATGCTGTTGAAATTATAATACAATGGGTTTAATTTAGAGTGTGCTATGGAGATTATCAGTGGTGGTCAAGGCAATGTTGGTCCTAGTGACCAAACCACTCCACGTACACCACATACTGCTCCCATATTGTCCACTGAACAATTAGCAACACGCTCTGCGACACCGTCGAGGGTAGTGGAGGGTGTAGCCGATGGTGCCCCACCCACAACAGATGTTGTAGAAGAAGGGGCGGATGCAGGGTTAGATAGAGATGTGGAAGCATTTCTTGTATCTTCTCGTGTGACTAGCACTAGTTCAATAAAGTGTATATTTTTAGTGAATGAAGAACTCGTTCCAATAGAGAGGATTCCAGGTAATTATAGATTGTTCAATTTATTTTTTATAATTTGTGTCTAATATACCGATAATATTTTCTAATGTTCACTAATGATGGCAATAATGTTTTGAAGGAAATGATATATTTTATGAACATCTATATGATTTGGCCTTGGAGATCTTTGGGCCCACCATCGGTACAATGTGGAACAAGCAGCTAAAAGCTTTAAAGGATGATCTGACTAATCGCTTGGTTAGTCTGTTTGAAAAACATACCTTTGATACATCAAAGGTACTACAAAAGGCCGGAAAACATCTAAAGATTGTCCGAGACCAATATAGGGTTCACCTAGAAAAGAACCCTAGGTATGAGCACCCTCCAATGATTCCATCTATGGAGTGGAAAGACCTGGTGGAAGATGGAAAAGAGAAGGTCCTTAGAAAATTAGGAAAGATACCACCAGGTGGAACAGGGAGGTATGCAATTCATTCAAAAATGTAGTGGTAAGCCTTATTATTACTAGTTTTTATATCAATTTTGGTACATAGACTAATGTATTTAAAAACTTAATTAGGCTCTCGGACACATCTAAGGCCACATATGAAAGAATTGAAAAAATTGGCCAACACAAGCTTGGGCCTAATGGTTACTCCAACTTGGAGGCCCGATATGTAAGTATCGCAAAACCCAAATCTGCATCCAAATATCATACAGATTATTATTTTTGTTTTGTTCTGACAAAAGGCTTTAAAATTAATGACATCATGCAAATATGAAGGCCGACCGGTTCAAATAATTGCCCAGTGCGGATTACATGAAGCTCAGCTTCGAACATGGCTTTGATGCCATTGTTGAAAGGTGGAGAACCTTGTCTATGAATACTGCATGATCTTCTGCTAATCCATCTGGTGCCTAGGTATGTGAAAACTATCTAGTTTAATGATAATTTATTAATGCTCATGAAATTTGTTCCTTATAAATCAACTAACGTAAATTATTTATTCCTTTTTGTGCATAAAAGTAATGATCTCGTTCATGTCGAGGATGAAGAACATGACCAACCAAACGAAGATCATGCTTCTCATCCTTGTAATGAATTTATTAATGTGCTATTGTTTTTTATAGACTATTGCAGATGATGAACATTAATTCTAATTCTACACAATTCAAGTACAGAGCATGTAGTTGCAGATCATAACACGGAATAGGTTGGGCCAGTACGTGATAATATTGAACATGTTGATGTGCACATGGCAGGTAAAAACACACATTCATAATGTTTTTTTAATGAATTACTCATATTTATCAAAATATAAATATATTAATGAAATATTTTGACATTATTGCAGAAATTCATCGCCCCTCGCCTGAAGTTCAACCTTCTGAAAAGACTAGTAGGGATACCGATGATCAAATTCCCGAAGATGTGACTCTAACTAAATATTTAAAGAGAAGAAAAGTAAAAACGAAGTGACTGAACAAATTTTCAGTAACTGTTATTTATAAATAAATAAAAATTAATGCTTTTTCCTCTATTTTATGAATGAATGCTTTACTGAATTGTTTACTGATATTTTTTTTTTCTGCCATTGACTAAATTAATGTTTTAATGAATGAATTAATGAATGGGTTTTTCAGCTGTTGAATGATTGAATGGTTTAATGAATGTTATAAAGAATGATTTAATGAAAGCAATTTTCAACTATTGAGTGAAATAATTTGCATTGTATATGCATTGTTATTTTCATTGGGAAATCGTTAAATAAATTGTTATTTGCAAGTATAGGCAATGGGTTTGGGGAGTTGAGAGCGATGTGAGAGGGGGAGGGTCCATAAGAGCTTCCACCTTCATGTGGTTGATCATGTTTAGTAGAAAATATTAAATTATTCTCGAAACAGAGAGGAGGTCAATGAATGGTAAGGAAGAATACATTAAAAAACATCTATTTCTATATAATTTTTATTGTGTGATTTTCACTATTGATATTTGACTCCTCCATTGGAACTTGTTGCAGATAGCGTTGAGAAACATTTCCATAGTTAAGAGGCAAGAAATGGAGTTTTTATTAGATCGATGGCCTTATATACATAGTATTTTTTATTATCCATGTTTTATCAGGTGATATATTCTTACTAATTACAATTTTTTGCTTACATAATTTATGTTAGATCATTATGTTTTAAATTCCTTGATTAGATTAAGAAATTGAGTGTCGTTTAATGTTGCTTGAGGATTTTAAAGAACTCAGTTACTTGAATTGAATTAGTAAATGATAGATGTTATATAACACGTTTATATAAATGGTTGGGCATGATAGCTTCGGAGAAAGATTGTTTGAATACTTGGTAAATTATAGCAGGATGCATTTATTTTCGCAACAGACTCATGTCTTCATTTTATGTTTTCAAGATGCTTTTGAACAAATAATGGCTTTTTTATACATCATAAGTCCACATTCAATGTTTGGAAGATGCTTTTGAACAAAGAATGGCTTGTCTCTACATCATAAGTCCACATTCAATAGCCTTTGTAGCAAGAGTTTTTATATACCAAAAAACTAACATTTGATTATTTACTTGTTTATGGATTTTGCAATCCTGCAAATGCAAGATGTGGACAATGGTACACTATTAAAGTGGACTCTTCAAAGGTTACCTCATGTGTGTGCTTTTCATATAGAGATAAGTAAGATTCCTTTCAAGTTCCCTGATGTCGAATATGACATGATAATGATGATTTCACACATGGTGGATAGGCAAGGCTATCTTATTAAAAATCGAGAGGTAAAAACACTTGGCATTGTTTTATGCCTATTGGTCAACCTATCCATTGTTTTGGGATTTCTTTCAGCTATGTTTTGGGAATTTTATTGTTTGTAGATTGATGTTGCATTGATTTTTATGAACATTGTTGCTCTTCTTTAGTTTTCCAATTCCTTTTCATTTGTTTCCTGAGTGTGTAGGGGTGAAGCATTGAAGACTTGGAGTACACTCCAAAACCAAAATTTGAAGGAAATTTCAAAGTAGCATTGAAGACTAGAAGTACACTCCATCTCTCTAATGAGATGGCACCATCCATCAAGAGTGAGTAGAGAGAGTGCTGATTGATGATTGAACCAGTTAATTATGACAGCAAAATCACCAAGTATCTGTAGATGGGGAAGGCCCATGCATTTTGCATAGTGTAAAAGAGTCCACAAGGCCAGCAATTTAGATCTGGTGTTAGTGCTATAGCCTAATCCCAGTTTGAAGCAAAAAAAGTAATCCTGACTGATCATTAGCTGGACACCAACACCTCCAATGTTCTTAGCAGAGGCACCATCAAAGAAGCCCACAGGGTAGCTCAATATAGGAGTAGGCTTGATATTCCTCATGTGAAGTTTATGCTAAGTTATAGCAGGATAGAGTCATAGGTGATTCAAGATGGAAAGAGAAATATTGGTAACATCAGGCTTCTTGTCTTTGAAAATGCAATGGTTCCTAGACAGCCAAATGTGCCAGATAAGAAAAAAAGGAAGATACATCAGAGATCCCCTTCTACTGATCCAGAATGATACATTGTGTGCCAATGAGGGTTCCTTCAAGAAATGAAGGATACAAAGATTAACTCTAATGAAACGAACAATCCTCATCGAGAAGCTATAGTTCTGAAAAAGGTGATCTACAGACTCGGAGGCAGATCTACAAAGGCAACATCAAAATCGACCAGACCATCCTTTTCTGATCAAATTATCATAGGTATTGATTTTATTTCGAAGGCTGAGCCAGCTAAAGAATATGATTTTGAGAGGTATATGGAGATCCCAGATTTTACTCAAAAATCCTTCGGGTCTATCAGAGAACATGGAATTAGCAATAAAATCATACATCAGGTTTGCTTTTACTGAGCCCATAGTCTTGTTATACAACCAAGCCAAAGAATCAGGGTTGTTGTTGATGCGAATTCCACCATGCATCAAGCCCTTTATATAAAGAGTCCAAGCATCCTTCCAAAGACCATCAAGTTCAAGATCATCTACAAATAACCAATAATCAGAAGAGGTACATGCATCACCTCTATTGTGAGCATCCGAGAGTGTAACAATACCATAATCCTCCAAATAGAAACATAGATCTGCAAGAAGAGTGTAATCTAATGATACACCAGCGATGGGGTCAAGACCAATTTTTATAATCTTACCATCCCCAGTTTTCCAACTAAGACATCTAGTAATCCAAGACATGGCCTGGATGAATCCATTCCACATATGATAAGTAACCTGTACTTTAAAGGACTGTTGTCTGAGCCAAACATCCATAGGCATATTCTTGAGATATTTATATTTGATAATGTGTGGCCACAACCCAGTGCCATTCAGAATAAGCCAGAGAATTTTGGTTCGTAATGCCAAGCTGAACCACTCAATATTTTTGACGTTCCAACCCCTGAGTGAGTAAGGTCTGGAAATGGAAGACCAATCAGTAAGATGATATCCATGTTTACCTTGTGAGCTGCCCCATAAGAAGTTGAAGATCAAAGTAACTTTAACTTTGTGAGCTGTTTACCTTGGGTTTTCTATTTTGCAAAAAGTAACTTTAAGAGTAAAGTAGTTGTGATAACTATATGTGCAAGGATGAAATATATACCTGACATAGAATCCTCTAGTTTTCTACCATGCTTCCTTCAGTTGCCAAATTCTAGGCTGAAACCATGTGGCCATAAGTGAAATCTTTGGAATTTGTTTTTAAAAATCCATCAACAGGCGTCACTTTTTCGACGTTATTCCGAGATTGAGGTCAACCCATCCGACGAACGTGTCATGATTTCGACACTTCGTCCCGTCGGACGACCGACGGTTCAAGTGTCAAACAACATCGGAAGGCCGACTCTTATAGTGTCAGAGGGAGTCGGATTACTGACAATGTCCGAATTAAAAACCGACGAGGCTGTCATGTCTCAGACACTTTTGTCCGTTGGATGGCCGACGCTTCAAGGGTCGGAGGACATCGGATGTCCGATGACACCGACATGTCTCGGACACTTTTGTGTGTCGGATGACCGATGCTTCAAGGGTCGAAGGACATTGGATTTTTGACGGGGTATGCAATTTTGGTTGGCACTTCTGAACGAATAACAATCAAATATGCGACTCAATGGTCTGTCGGAGCTTCGAACCTTATTAGTAGTCGCTCGGAGATCCGACATTACACCACTGATGGAAAAAAAAAAGTGTATGTGTCGAATTCCTGACAGGTTAGTGTCGAATTTCAGACATGGTAGCCGTCGGATTTTGGCCTCAAATTCTCTAGTGAAGAATGGAAAAGGAAAAATCTTGTGTTCTTACTGTGGAAGGGTATTTCATCGAGAAAGATCTTCTATGAGAAGAACAATAGATCAAATGGATCTTATTCTAGAGAAAAATAACATCACTCTACCTAGTAGAGCAACGAAGGGTGACCATAGAGAAGAAACAAAAGAACATAATGAGATATTCCATGAACTTAAGGCTAGTTGATCTAGAACACATTCCTTCCTCATTGATTCAAGAGCTTCCAATCATATGCCATGCATATAGAGAATCATTCTTTTCTTTATATTATATTGATGGCCTTAGCATTCACATGGGTGATGTAAGTCAAATTCGATCCAAAGGGAAGGGTTCCATTAAGCTTGAACATGGAAAATTGAAAGATGTACTTTATGTGTTATCCTTAGCTGCAAATCTGTTATCTGTATACTAGATAACTCACACTGGCCCTCCAAAGCGAGTGATATATGGTCTTGACTAAATGAAGATAAAATATATCTCTACGGGTAACATCATAGTGAAGGGTGATGAAAATCGTGCCTCCAAGGCATATGAATTCTGACACTTCGTGCCATTTTCAAATCCAATGCACTCTCAATTGCTGCTTGAAAGGGGAGGTAAAAACATTCTATCTATTTATTTTCCAGTTTCGACTAGTATTTCAGAATCAGAAGCAGAATCAGTTGTATTAGTTTATGAGATTGAGATTCATGGTGATTCAAATCCAAATCAAGTCCCTACTCCCAATCCGAAGCCCAAATGGGAAGAAAAGGCTATTGGGGAAGATAGGAAGATGACTGGAAATCCATCTGACACATAGAGGACAAGAGTTCAGTTTCATAAAGAGAACCTTGTGCTGTGTCATGCAAAATCACCTCCTTTAGAGAGATGCAACAAACTCCCTGTGAGATGCTACATGGAAAGGCTAGACCAGCTACACTGCTCTCAGAAGAACATAATGGATAATACACTTCTTCATCCAAAAAGAGGCAAAGGTTACATTCAACATCATTTTGGGAGAAGATGGAGAAGTCTACATGTGAGGCCCCAGGATACCTGTGCACATAACATCATGCATGTTTCTTCGTTGCACCACAAAGATAAATGTTGCATCAACATTTTCTCAAGCTTTTTTAAATTGAATCCTGATTCTACCTTCTTAGTTTGAGGGGGGGATTTTTCCCATGTGGTTTTTTCCTCATTTTCTTGTTTATATTAAGCAGTTACTTTTTTCTTTAGTTATAATGGGTGGCCTATGGTCTTAGTTACTAGGGCCCACAAATTGTCTAAGTTAGCATCTCGGGGGGTTGTTAGGATTATAATCATCCCTTGTCCAATTTGGTCAGTTATGTCTAAATTAGAAGTCTTTTCAGTCTTTATTTAGTCACTAGCACCATTGGGTCCACATGGCCTAATTGGGCACATGTACCAGTTACTAGAGTCCGGGGATCACTAGTTGAGGCTAACTTCCACTGACTAGACTTTCATCCATTATTTTGGGTGCCTCCAAGACCAATCCCAACAATTTAGGATCCACTGGGAGTGTTGGAACCAACCTTCTTCATTTGAGTTCAATTGGTGACCAGGAAAGCCTAGTTAGGAGTCACTTACATTCAGTTATATTCAGTTATATTTAGTTAGTCCTAGTCATTGATTAAATTCATGTGGGAAGGCGCCTTTCCTCACCTACCACATTCAATTAGACTAGTTAACAAATTCTAATTGACTGAGGAACTGATTTGGATGACTGAAGCTAACTAGTTAGGCTCCGATAGTGAATTAGACCTGTCGAGTTATCCACTCAGTTAGGTTGATTCAATCAATTCAAATTCCTCTCTCATGCATTTGAATTGTCTGTTTATTAATACCGGTGTATTACATTGGATTAATTATCCATTTTTTAGTTTTGATTAATGAAAGCTTATACAGTTGTAAATCATTATTGCACTGTTTTATATCATATTTTGAGTAAAATTGCTTGTGTGATATCTATTTGCGAGTTCTTCCTTGATTCATAGATTCCTGTGAGATCAATTTTAATATGGGTCCCAATGTTTTTTTATTTACATTATTTTGGATATTGGGATTTAAGGAATTTTTCATTCACTCTCTATATTCTCCTTGAAACCCAACAACCAACATTTTTTTATTTTTGTGACTTTTTATCATTTTCTATGATTTTGTATTGAAAATCGATATTTCCTCCCCACATATTTAATCACCTCAATAAACTAGTAAATTTAATGGAATTAATGATTAATCATAATCTAACCATTACTTTATGACTTGCATTCTCTTGCATTAAATGTTAATCGGATTCAGTCCTATAAAGGTTTATACATAATCATGTTTTGAATTTATTTCGCCATTCTAATACAGAGAGTTCGGATTGTGGTGCCATAGAAATTTGTTTTCTTTAGCTCACATTCTAAATTTGCCTATATGTTTCGGTTTTAAATTAGTCCAGGTATTTAGTTTTCTTTTAATTTATGTTTCATTTTTCCATGGATTAGATTTTCTTACGTCATTTTACCAAACATTGAAGGATTTAATTCAATTAATCATGGCTAAAAGAACAAGTCCAAAGGTCTAAATCAAAGAACTCATGGTCAGACATCCAATTTTGGCATTTATTCAAACGTAGATAGCCGAGTTTCCTATACACTTTGCGTACAATATTCGAGAATCTATAGAATTTTCAAAAATGATGATTTCTCATAGTTCAAGGAGGAAGCCCATGCATTTACCAAAATATCAGTTGCTTGAGTTTCATTTTTATTTGGTGAAAAGGTGAAGTTTCTATAAAAAGAAATTGAAAGTTAGTCTCACCCAACTTTGATTTCGTATACAAACCTTATCAAGTGGATGATTGATTGTGTCGATATGCCAACCAGTACGTTCAAACGCATTTGCCAGGAATTGTGTATTATAAATTCATCAGCAAATTTTGACACAAGATTTCCCAAAGGTATTTACAGAAAGGTATGAACCTAATGTACTAATCATTATATGAATGGATGACCCTAATAATTTCATTCTCAAATATACCAGTAAATACCCTTGATATCTACTATGGGAAGCCTAGAACTTGTTAGTGACCATGTTATGTAGGTTTTATAGAAATTGTTAGTGACCATGCTATGTAGGTTTTATAGTGTTGATACTTGCTCTTACTTTAATTTAAAATGCGCTCATTTCGCACACCATGTAGCAATAATAGGTCATATATTGAATTGGGAACATTTCAATAACTATCAAAGATGCACTTGCTCAAGCATAGAAGCTCCCAGGTGGAAAATTTCCTAAATTCCACTTCTCTGCATACATGATGGACATCATATATGCTTCATTTTCTTACCCCTAAATGAACTAACACTAGACCAGAGAAAAAACTCCAATCTATATATTTTGCTGAATTTATCTCTTTGAAGATAAATTTAAGCCCCATATTTACGATATCTTTGATAATTACATCATTGTTGTTTATTTTATTATCTTTAAGAAAAATGGTCCTAATGTTTCGGTGGACGTGTTCTCTTTAACAAAATCTATTGGTGATTGGTATATAGAAGAATTATTCACTTACATTAGGATTTAGGGAAGAAAATGAGTTTATATTATACCTAGGTTTGTTCCATATAGATTATCCCTTGCAAAGATTGACTTTTAAATGGTTTATAAGGAAGTCCATGGTCAATGCCAGTCTAATAAAGGGAGAGCCTTGCTTGAGTTTCCTTTCTATTTGGGCGAAAAGGTGAAGTTTCTATACATTTTTTTGAAAGTTAGTCACACTAAAAATTCAAGATCATCACAATGAAAATAAAAAAATGTAAAACCTCAGAGGGACGTTCCTTGCATTGTCCTCTTATAACTGGTAGTTTTAGTTTGTATGATAAGCATCACATTTGAAATAAAATGGGAGGACACAAACATGTGTCAATAAGGAACCATTTTTTAAACATATATTATTTCGAAAAATGATAAAAAATAGTTTTTAGGTCGGTAAATCCTCAACATATAGTCCATTGTGAAGTACAATCTATGTAGATTATGAACATACATTTGGTTTCTGTAAAATTAATAGACATTTCTAAGAAAATGAAGGGCACACAAGCGACTCGTTATCAAAACATAAAAATTTAAAGTATATGTCATTGCTTCCCATCAAATTTGTCCTACTATATGTCCATAATTTTTTTTTTAAAAGTATGAGTATGAATCTAATAGAATTCTCTAAACCTCTTGTGTTTATGTCAAGGTAAATTTCCTAAGGGGGCTATGGGTTTGAAAGGTTTTAAGTCAAAAAAACATAAAATTATGGCGTTTTTTTCAAAAACAAGCAACAAGTGTATAACAACTTTGTGTTTTCACCCATTTTGGACATTTGGTCATGAATAACTCATCTCATAGGTGCAATTTGGATAAAGAGTTGAACCATTTAATGTTATTATTTTCACCCAAAAGGATGCATGATCCAAAGGGGTTTATATCTGATCATTTTGTGCAAGAACATTTAAAGAGATCATATGTGCATGAGGATCAGCCAAATGAAACAATTTATCAAGGATAAACTAGTTTTAAAGTAGTCTTGGATAAGATAATCGATGCAAACCAAAGGATTCTTATTCATGAAGTAAAGAGGGATGAAAATATTAGATTGATAAAAGAAAGAGATGGATTCTTTCAGGAGAAACAACAAGCTACCAAAGAATATCAGTGGAGTTAGCTAGCAAATCCATAGTACCTATCCCATTTCCTCCTAAGGCTCCATTACAAACAGAATTGGACAAGCAATTGGGAAAGCAACCTATGTCAGGTGATCAATCCTCAACTCCTATTCAAAACTTAAATGCTTTGATTCAATAGAGTGAAGCTCCAAAGGTAAATCTACCTGTTTCACTTAGCCTATTCCTACCATTACTTCCATTCCTAGGTTAGTTCCTTTATCTATTGTTAAATTAGAAGGTAAAACAAAACTTGTTTGCACATCATCTTCTGAGCCATCTCCTAAGAATCTCATTGAATTGGATAAGGAATAACCTGAAGTAGTGGTACATCCAACTCGAGTAGTTCGAGAACATGAACAAAATTCTTTATTAGATGCTACAAAAACCATTAATGATAGCCAAACTAATCATAATCATTATTCGTCCCCAAAATGTGATTTGTATCTTATTCCTTTTGTCGAAGATGATTCATTGGAGTCCACTCATAGTTCACCACAAAATGCACCCGATAACACCAACCCTACAACCTCTTCTAACCCATATACTCAACAAGCCATTGAGAGTTAGTTGGATATTCTACTTGAAACTCCTACCTTCTAGTTAACTCAGATGCTGCGAAAAGATACCAAAAATGGCTGAGGCCACTACTCTTCCTATCATTTAAAATCCTAAAACCAAACAACCTTCCCCTCATCCTAGTGAGTCTTTAATAGAAAACTTACCTATAACTACTTATTCACAAGATATTCAATCAGTACCTTAAGATTGCTCCGAGATAGCAACTATCCCTCTCAATCAATGCTTACCAATTACCAACATTGCTTAGATTTTGGTCTCTATAGTAAAGGATTCAACTGACTTTGGAGAGAATGTTGTGCTTGTGCTTCGATATTACTGCTTTAGCATAAATCAGATGGTCATTTTAAGAAAAGGTTAAAAATAAATAGAGAAGGATAAGTCCTACCTAGGTGGAAAATAAAGTTATTTGGAAATAGGCTATTGATGATCCCCAAAGGGAAGCCATTAAAACTGATACAACTATGGGATGCTTTGGTGGGGAATGTTTTGTCTTAGTTTATACCTTTACTAATACGGTGGATTAGAAAAATACTAATTTTTTTTATCTTACTAGAAGAAAAGGATTCTCTTTTGGATGGTTCCACCAAGCCGCGATTGAAGAACTTAAATGTCAACTTCAAACGCAATTACATATTGTTCAGGCCAAATTGATAAGCTTTCATAACAGAAAACCATTGCAAAGAAAAATGTTGTTCAACAAGCGTTTGAACTGGTTGATATTAAATCGAAAGTAGAACAACATAAGGAGAAGAATGCTTCATCCTGTTTTGTTAAACTTACCATACAAGAGTTTAAGGATGAAGATATCTCTATAAATGAAAGTTGAAGCATGATCATACTTACCTTTTCCATGGTTTGAGTGAAGTCCATGACAACTTTAATTGTTTTGAACATTTGTCAAACTTGTAGTTCATGTATACAAGCAAAAGAATTCTCATTCAGCGTATAAACAACTCTGTGAATGTGAAGAGAACATACAAAATATTCCTCAGAACTTTCCTCGCTTGGATCCAATTTAGCTAATGAGAGAACCCATATATCAATAAATTCATAGGAGGTTGTATGCAATGCACTATTTCACATGATTGAGAAATGCCAAAATATGTGTGCCTCATAGTGGATGCTTCCTGACAGTTGCATGGAAATTCTCAGAATGCTTATTTTTGCCAAGATAGCATATTCAGTTTGAGCTAAGATTAGAATAAGTGAGGTAGTTGAGAAAGTACATCCCTCAAGTTGATATTTCCTCATTCATGATATTCATTTGATTCATATCCATCTTGAATCTTCATTATATGGATTCCTAGATAGCTAGTCGAAGATCTGTACCAAATAAGATCGATCTTATCTATTCAAGGTGTAGTTACAGTTCAATCATGCTAGTTATTATGATGTCGTGAATATGTGGGAAATTTAATCCAAGTGGAAAGACTTTCTTACTAATTCAGTTCAGGGTAGTTAGTATTTTCTAAAATGTGGGAGATTAGTTGTCTTTTTTTGGAACTGAATTATCCAATTTTTGTAATATATATACCCATTGATCAAAGGAAAAGTGGGGGACACTTAGTTTAAACGATAGAGAAAATTTATTTGAAAGAGATTACAAAATTTTCTATCTTTTGGAGACGAGTTTTGGAGACGAGTTGTGTAATGTATTACAGACCTGTCAATAAAATTTGAAGATTTTTTGAATGTGATTCTCGGCTCAATATTGCGATTAAGTTTCCGTGCTCAGGTTTCCTTTCAATTCTGTCTTTGATTAACATAATTCTGATATTTATGATTGCAGACGTCACACGGTCATGGTAAATTTGTTTATTATGATTAACATTATGACAGAGTGACTGGAATTTATCTTAGTCTTATGTTATAATATATTTCCCTTTGTAGTTCATCTGTGTTCATGAATTCTAAAAGTTTAATAAGTTTTTTTTGTAGTTTAGTTCTTCGTGATATTTGGTTTTAAATTCTGAAAAGTTGATCTAACTGTTTAATATTCTCATTTTATTTTTATTCATATCAATAGTAAGGTTTAAAATATTTGAATTCGTTCTTGTCTTTTCATTGACTCCTAATATAATGAAAATATCAAGTAAAGGGAATTAGGAATCTTTAATTATATTTTCTTTATAAGATTAACTAGTTAGATGTTGCTTAGATTTATTACTGATGTACCTTCATGTTTTAAGATTCTATTTTTATTTTCACATATCATGTCTCATGTTCCAAGAGAAAAACCCACATAAATACAGAGGCTTATATCCTTCGGAGGTAGTTACCCCAAATAGATCAGAAATAGGAAATGCATTGCAAGTGTTTTGTAGAGTTCTTGGATCTTATTTCTCTCCCCTTCTTGACGTCTACTTATTCTAGCAGACCATTTGGGGCATCAACAGCTCTAAAAACCACACATACCCGCATATAATAGCAGTGTTTAAAATCATAAGATAAACCAACAATACACATTATTTTCATGAATTCTACAAATTTTAATTTACGTCAATACTACATTCTTTTGACTACCAGATCTCACACCATGTTATAGGCTAGTTAAGTATTGACTTCAATTTAATATAAAATATAATAATTTCATTTGAAACTCATTGTATGTAATACTATTGAAGTAAAGAACACTTTTGTATTCTGTCATCCATCACATACATATACATCCATAGCATGGAACTTAAATAAGTATCTACGTGTCTCAATTTCTGTCATTCTTCAAAAAGTGCAGGAACAACAGCATGTGCAATAGCAGCAGCAGGTTGAGGAACAGGAATCAGGCATGAGTGATACTTCCTTAGATGATGAAATAGCAGAAGACAGAAGAATTATGGATGGAACCCCAACAGGTATTGTAGTACCTAGAAGATCATCTCGTCAAACTTATCCTCCAGTAAAGTTTAGAGATTACACCTTGATGACTAGTATAATGAATGTCATAGAGCCTTTAAATTATGAACAAGACAAAGCTAACGAATAATGAGTAACTGCAATGAATGAAGAATATAATTCTATTATGAGAAACAAAACTTGGGATTTAGTAGAATTACCCAAAGATAAAGTACCCATAGGATCAAAATGGCTATTCAAATCTAAACTTAAAGCCGGTGGTACTTTGTATCGTCAACTAGTGTGTAGTCTGAACTACCTCACTACTACAATGCCAAACCTACCATATTCTATTAGCATCTTAGTCAATTCTTGGCTAAGCCATGCGAAACACATTGGAAAGCTGCAAAGCAGGTCCTAAGATATTTAAAAGGAATTGTTGATTATGATATTTTATATACTGATGTATCTGATGTTCAGTTGGAAGGTTGCTCTGACTCTGACTCGGTAGGAAGTCCTGATGACAGAAAATCCACTTCTGGATATGCCTTTAACATTGGTTCGAGAGTCATATCTTGGAGCAGTAAGAAACAACCAACTCTTTCTTTGTCATCCAAAGAAGCTAAATATAAAGCGTTAACCAGTGCTACTTGTGAAGTCATTTCATTGAGGCGCATTGTTGAAGGAGTTGGAATACAATGAAAACAAGCTACCAGAATCTAGTGTGACAATCAAAGCTCAATTATGCTGGCATAGAATCCAGTCTATCATGCCAGATCTAAACATATTGAGCTGCAACATCATTTTGTCAGAGAGAAAATCTAGTCTCAAGAAATTGAACTCATTTATTATAACAAAAGTCAAAATGTTCTTGATGTGTTTACTAAGCCTGTTGGAAGGATTAATTTTGAGGATCTTAGGAAGAAACTAGGTGTTTTTAAAAATCCCTTTCTGCATTAAGGGAGGCTGTCATGATTTAATGCAGAAATATCTTCATGTGTTTTCTATATTCATTTGTTCTTGTTCAAATTGCTCCTATGCTGGTGGATCTAATCCACATTTATTGGATCTAGATTAGGTTATCAATTTTCTATATATGTAACAATTATTCTTGAATAGAATTGAGTTGAGTGTTTCTCCTCCTGTGTGTTTGAGCGAGCCTTTGTGCTCTACTCGTTTCCTCCTTGGTTTCTCTAAATCATCCAAGGTTGGGTTTCTAATTTTTTCAAGGGTTTGAGTTAGGGTCAGAGTTAGGGTCAGAAGAGAGAAAACACCTCTTAAAAGTGTCATTTAGGGAATGTTTTTGGAGAATACTTTTCTTTCTTGATTATTTTCATGCTCTCTTTTGTACGTACAAAATTCATCCACAATAAGTTTTCTCCATCCTATTAATGACAAATATATCAGATTTAAATAAAACTAGATATAACATCATACAAATCACTAAACACAAGCATTTTGGGGATAATTAAATATTTTAATATTAATTCAAATAAGAGTATAATAATATAGCCTCATTATGAGATGCTTCAACCTCCTTTTCTCAAAGTTCTCTCCTTCAATTTTCAATCCTTTGATCACCAAAACTATGAAGCAAAAGTGTCTCTCACCAATTCTCTATAATAAATTTTCTCTTCAATCATTCCTCCCAAACTCTTCCTTGAGGTACCTCTTAAATAGGTTTTGAATTTGGGTGTTTAGGAGAAAAAGCACAATGTGGGAAGGAATCCCAATTAATTAATTCCATTCTTTCCTTCACATATTTATTTTTACGTAGATTTAAGAACTTTCATGATATTTTGAGTCTTTTTCACTAAGATGACATGTTTCATGACATTTTGACCACTTGAAGCTCATGGTCCTTTTATTCTAAGATAATTTTAGGAAACTCCCATCATCATGCAGTTGCCCTTTGTTGGTATCTGTCATTGAACACATGTACCTTTATTCTTGGAAACTAGTTGGGCTGTGATATTGTATCTATTTTAGTGTCCTATCTCGGTCTTCATGTTCCAAGAGAACTTGGTAGATGCTTCAGCTCACAAATTTAAGGTTTTTCAAAAAAATATTAATAAATGCCCCCTAATGTGTGAGTTCATAAGAAACATTGAGGGATGAAATACATTTTCTTTTTACCTGTTAGTGATCGAGGGTATAAGAAAAAGGAGGGGAACCAAGGATGCATGAGTTGAAAAGGAGTTGCAAGCAAAAAATGAAAATGTTTCAAATATATAATATCTTCTCGATGTGAATATACCCATGCTCAGTAGTAAACATGCATGTCCATGAACAATACACTATGGATCCATGCCAAAAGTACCTCAAAAATGTAAACATGCACTGTGATAAGTGTGAGATATCTAAGTCTTAATGGTACTTTAATATGGCAATTTAATCTTGTGCAAATCTAGTAGTGCATCTATAGGTGATATAGGTATTTTTCCCAAGGAAATTAATGCAAACTCACCATAGTAAAATTTAATATCATGCGAGTAAATGAAATTATGTCAAGCATAATAAAACACCTTATCATTACTAGTCATTGATGTATACCATTAATATATGTGAGGATTCCAACCAATAATGATGATGGACTCTGAGGTACTAAGTACAATATATAGCAAGTGGGAATATATGTTCTAAAATATACTTGTAGAATCAAAAAATTAGGGGCCATCCATGTATACCAACTTTGATTTGCAAGGAAACCTTCCAATAATGACTACAAGATCCAAGGTACTCCAAGGTTCCTAGATCCACTTCCTAAATGATGATTTGGAATCATTCATCATAGGGAGGTCATTGATGCATTGCACATCAAAAGACATGGAACATAAATTAGTAGTTTCAGAAAGTTTTGTAAACTTATGATGTCGAACACTTTATACTAACACAAGGAAGGCTGACATAACTGGTCAAGAATACTTGAGGAATGACCAACACTAATTTTACTTCCCTTGAACATATTACATGACCCATAATGGTAGGTAGAAATATATGGATCAAGTAACCAACCATTATAAAATACACCAATATGATATGTATTAACAAAATCTCAATAGTTTTATGGGAAGGTTAACCATTGGTGGAGTTATGTTTAAATTATTGGTAAAAATTATTAAGGAAAATGTAAATGGTGTACTGATAACTGATGGAAAAATATGTGTAGTGTTCAAGGGTCACAAGGATCAGTTGTTTTCATTGTTTCCAAGATTGAATATGAATTCCTTAAATGATCCCATTTTCTAGGTTTTTGTATTTGTTTTTATCTTTAATACATTTTTCATGTATACGCTTGAAAAGGAATAATTCATGATATAGTACATTAGTGGAAATGAGTGTCTCAAGGGAATTTTCCTATATTCGAAGGGAATAGATCAAGGTGAGGAAAAGATGAAATTACAAATAGGGGTTGACTTCACTATGTAACTGTTATGGATGTTCCTCCTTGAGTATAGTTGAATTAAACAAAACAAATGGTTTATAAGAATCATGTAGTAAAAGGTAACCATAAAGGAAAATACACAACATAAGCAAATATTTGATGAAACAGTAGGAGAATGGGTATAGGTGAGTATTTTAACACATTCTTATGTAATTAGACACAAAATAAGGATCCCATGAGGAAATGGTCACAAATGTATGAGAGATATTAATGTGCTTTAAAACTCTAAGTCATGATGGTACTAATAGGGCTCCCAAGCTATGAGAATAAATTTGTATGGGAACCAAAATGGAAATGGGATGTTTACTGGAGTGTCCCATGTTTAGTAGGCTCTTCTGTTGGAATGGTACAAAATGCATATATAATGGATGAAAAACCAACGTCCAACACATTTAAAAATTGGGAGGGATTGGGTTGCAAAAGGTTCAAATGCATCATAATAGAGCGATAACTGATGCAGGAGAATCTAGTCAAAATTCTTTCTTTGTTGAATAAGAATTCATTGCTATTTTTCTACTTCCATGTAAATTTTCTACAACGTAGGGTTGGTTGTCTATTTTTGAAGTATGTTTTATAGATAGGGATGGTTTGAATGAAATAAGGACAATTTTCCACAAATTCCCTTGAACCTTGTAAGAGCTTGCTCAAGGATAGATTAGTTGCATATTTACTTTCTTAGGAGTTTAGATCCTCCTGTTGCGGATATGACAGGTTTGATAGAATTATATATTAAGAATCAAATGTAATAATCCAATATATATAGGAATATAATAGGAATAGCAATAGAAGTGTAAAGGAATGAGCGAGTGAGAGGTAATGTATGTAACAATGGTTAATGAAATGAAGAATAGAGTCTTAAACACTCTGCATATTTGTGACTATCTGATGTGTTATTTTCAATAACCAAAGGCATGCTTATTTATGTTTATGAATGAATATTTAGTAATGTTCAAATGACTCTCAAGGAGGAGATGTATAAAATTGCACAAAATATTGATCGCTCATGAATCAATTCGACTATTATAGCCTAAATTGAAGTTTGCCAATTTTAGCAGATCGATGGTTGTGAATAAGTTCTGCAAGAGAAAAGTGAAGCTATGCAATGTTAATGTGAGATCAATATTTGATCTTAGATTGATAGTCAGGAAGAAGCCTGCAAGAAATCAACAGCTCAAAAGAATTGTAGAAATGGAAGTTGTGGGAATAAGATTGTGGAAGCCCATTATGGAAAAGTGGGAAGGAATATCCACAATCCGCAATCCACAATTGTGGAAATCATCTTATGGAAATAAGGCTGCACAAGAAATAAATTGTGGATATTGAGTTGCATGAAATCAAGCTTGTGGAAACTCAAGATTTCGAAAAAACAATTGCGGAAGAACTTAATTGTTGATATTGAGTGGCAGAAACTCAAGCTTGCAGAAATTTGGTTGTAGTAGAATCCAAGCATGCAAAAATTTGATTGCGGGAGTAGAGTTGCGGAATCATGCTTGCATAATAATATTTCAATCAACAATTCAGTATGAAGAAAAAGAACTTTAGGTCTACTAGCTTTCACCTGCCATTTGTTTTGGTATCATAGGAGGCTAAAGATGTCATGAAGATAAGGACGAGTACATGGAGTCCCTGTAAGAAGTGGACAAGGAAGACAATCTATGGAGACATACACACAAAGGGAATTAATAAATCTCTGAGATAAGATAGAATCTATGGAGAGAAAGAATTCATAGAATACAGATAGCGGTGAGGAAGAAGAATCCTCTAAAGATGAGCAAGAGGAGGTTGTCGAAGAAGTACAAGTACTGAAGATGCTGATGAAGGCTAGTAACAGACCCAGAGTTGAAGTCCCTATGTATGAAGGTCGTATTAATGTTGAAGAACTCATGGAACAGATCAATGCTTTAAGCAAGTATTTTGACTTTGAATACATTGAAGATAAAAATAAGGTGAGGTATGCAGCGATCGTACTGGAAGGAAATGCAACTATATGGTGGGATGAACTTCATATCCATAGAGAACGAAGAGGTAATCCCAAAATCAAATCTTGGGATAAAATGTTATATAAAATTAAAATTCAATTTATGCCTAAGGATTATTAGTTGACTCTCATTAGACAAATACATAATATTAGACAAAAGGGTACTAAATGTTAAACAATATACATAATATTTCTTTAAGCTGAGTATTAGAGCTAGAAAAACACAAGGGGATGTAGAAAGAGTATATATATATAAATTGACTAAGATATGATATATAACATGAGATCATCTTTGTTGCATTTGAAAATTGTTGAAGATTCTTATCAAGCAACCTCAAGTGTAGAAGAAAAGCCACTAAGAAAACATAAACATAAGAGTAGAGGGAGAAATATAACAAGAGGGAAAGGTTTTCCAAAAATAGGAGGTAGAACTCCTAAATATGAGGCAGAAGTTTCTACTAGTTAGGTAACTGAAAGAGGAGGATTTAGAGGAGGAAGAGGAAGAGGCAGAAATAGAGAAGTGAAATGCTATACATGTGGAGAAATTGGACACATGCCATGGTAGTTCCCTAGGACTAAACCTGCAGCTTAGAGGACTATAAACATTGCTAGGGATTGTGAGGAGTCTTGTGAAGAAGAAGAGGTGAATAATCCTCTTGAGGAAGGATAATCTATGATGCTAAAGAGATTTTTATTAAAGACAGATGAGAAAGTGCATGAACAATCACAACAAAAGAGTCTGTTCAGGACTAAATCCAAGTCACAATGGAAATATTGTAAGATGGTTATTAACAGTGCTAGTACATATATTTTTTTCTCTAGTGAGATGGTATATAAGTTGGGATTCAAGAGGATGAAACATCCAACACCTTACAAAGTGTCCTAGTTGCATAAAGGACATCAAATCTTGGTTAATGAGCAGTACAATGTGGGATTTTAAAATGGTAGTTATAAAGATGTGGTATTATGTGATGTAATTCCTATGGATGTATGCCATATACTCTTAGGGAGGTCATGGAAGTATAAAAAAAAATATGTTGATGATGGAAGAAAGAAAACTTATTCTCTAGAAAATGATGGAACAAGAAATACATTGTCACCATTGGAGGATGAAGCATTTGAAGAAGGTTTAGGGTCAAATATTTTTCTAATGGCCGGGAAAGAACTATTACAAGAAGTCAAGAAGGAGGATGAGCTACATTTTTCTTAACCTTTAAAAATTTAGATGATTTTCCTACTAAAGTTATAATCTTGCTTAAAGATAATGATATTAATTTGGATGAGTTACCAAATTTTTTACCTCATGTGAGAAGCATTATTAATCACATTGAATTAATACCTAGTGCAAGTTTACCTAATAATACAACCTACACACTAACTCCTCAAGAAAATGAAGAGATCAAACATCATGTACAAGAGCTGTTAGCTAAAGGTTTGGTGAAAGAAAGTTTGATTCCTTGTGTAGTACCCATTGTGCTTAGCCCAAAGAAGGACAGTGGATGGTAAATGTGCACTGAGTCCAATGAAATTAATAAGATCACTATCAGGTATAGATTTCCTTTACCCCACATTGATGAATTGATGGATTGTTTGAGTGGTTCAAAGTATTTTTCAAAGTTACATTTGAAAAGTGGTTATCATCAAATAGTAAGAGAAAGGGATGAGTGGAAGAGTGAATTCAAGACTAATAGTGGACTGTATGAATGGTTAGTGATTCCATTTGCGCTTACTAATGCAGCTAGTACTTTTATGAGATTGATAAATGAGGTCTTGAAAGACTACACTCGAAAATTTGTGATAGTGTATATGGATGATATTATGATCTTTAGTAAGAATAAACAAGAACACTTGAGACATATTAAATTGGTGTTGGAAACCATGCAAAAGGAGAAGCTGCTAATAAATTTGAAAAAAGTGTAGATTCCTAAAGAAATAGTTGATTTATTTGGGATTTGTGGTTTCAAAAGAAGGGTTTAAGATGGATCTAGATATGGTGCAAGCAATTTTAAGTTTGCCAATTCAAAGAAGTGCATATGAGGTAAGGCGTTTTCATGGAGTTGGAAGTTTTTATAGAAAATTCATTAAGAATTTTAGTCAAATTTGTACACCTATAATAGATACCTTCAGGGGAAGTAGACAAACTTTCAAGTGCATAGATGTAGCTGGCATAAATTTCAAATTGTTGAAGAAGAAGATCACTCAAAAGCCTATTCTATATTTAAGTAGAGACAGATGTTAGTGTGACAACAACAAGGGTTAACCACTTATACTATGAAATGAGAAATTTATACTAAGAACGAGAACTCTAGCCATAAAAATGAATATTTTTGCATAAGAAAACACCAAAAACATCCCCCAAATAGAAAAATGTTGATACCAATATACATGTTTGTTTTTGGGTAAAAAATAGAGCCATGGATTAAACATCCCATATTTTTGTTTACAAAACTTTGAAATCAACCCCTAAATTGGGAAAAAAATTACTCAAGAGATAAATGACAACTTTTTTGAAACTTGCATATTAAGCCAAAAACAATATTTCATAAATAATTTCACTACTCTAACCATAGAAAATCAAATAAATTATGATGTGATTTGTAATGGAATAATATATTAGACCCTAAAATAATGAATGATTCATATAATTTTAACAAAAGAAAAATTGAACCCAATTTTTTATAAATTAAATTAAAATAAATTATGAAAAAATTATAACAAATTTTAATTTTTTTACTTAAGAAAGACAGGATTAAAGATAACATTTTAACTATGTTTCTGAAAAAAATATCTAAAAAATTATTATGTGAAAAAATTATGTTTTTAAACTTCATAAAAAAAAAGTGTAAAATATTTTTGTTAGAACAAATATTTTAAGATAACAAAGAAAAACAACAAAATTAAAATAAAAGACCAACTTAAAACAAATTAATAATAATTACATCTACCTTACCTCCCTACCTCCCTACGTATCCCTAGCTACTCCCTACTACCCTCCCACTCAACCCTTCCCCCTCCCCTCCACTCCATGTAACATATGTTATAACCCTTCCCCCTCCCCTCCACTCCAAATAATGTAATATTTTGAATTTTGATCTAACACTTATAGGCATAAGCCCCATTTAATATGATGTTACTATGATGTTTAGTTGGTATATTGGGTCTAATACCCCATTGCATATGAATATGATGATTGTTTGATATATTGGGCGTAAGCCAATTGCATATGTTATATATATATCATTTCATGTGTTGGGCGTGGGCCCTGAAGCACATAATTGATTAGATGTTTTGCGTTGAGCATGGAGCTCTAGAGAAGATGGGTATTTGATGCTTTGTGCTGAGCATGAAGCTCTGAAGCACATGAAAATATGAAATTGGAAGTTATGGGCATAAGCCTTGGAGCATTCCAAGTTGATGTTGAGCATAAGCTCTAGAACATTGTATCCCTAGGTTTATCCTACAAGTACATCCTAGCATTAGTGTTGAGTGAGGAGCTATGGAATTGCACTAAGTTTATAACTCCCTATTTTCATCGTTGAGTATGGGCTTTGGATAAGCGCTAGGAATTATTGAAAAGAATTAATATGTCGAGTGAAAAAAATCAAATAAAACATTGATCTCCTCTGACTTATTTTTAAGTGATTAAATGAAATTTTGAATTTTTGTATCTCATCAAGTGCTAAAGAACTACCACGTTATATGAGAGAATCCAACATGCAAGGAGGTTTAGAGTTTCCTAACCTAGTTGACATAACCCCTACGTGAAGGCCTTAATAAAGAAGTGACTATAAGCTAAAAAGAAGAGTGTCATGTCATTAGGGATAATGATATATGAACCTAAAGTAAAAATGTTAACAATGATATATATAAATATATAGTTTGTACATAATATGTATAAAAGAGTAACCATAAGTAATAATACTAGTAACTATGAATAATAATGAAAGGATTTAAATATTATTATTATTACTAATGTTAATTAAGTATTAAAGACCTACAAGACTTAAAGTAGGAACTAGTCAAAAGTTCCTAAGTTAAATTTAAATAAATATTAAAATTACCTAAATTAAATAAAAAGAGTTATTTCAAGAAATCAAATGATTCTTGATTTAACTGACCCTTTGACTAAAAAGTATGTCTTTAAAAACCCAAGCGAAAGAGAGGCTTGGGGATTTTTTTTGTGATTCCATAATTGTACCTGATTATTCTTAAGAGAGTTCTTGGAGAACATTTTACCTAAGAGGACAATGGAGAATTGATTCAGAACTTGATATCCCAAATATGGAAACCTTACCTTAGGAATTCTAATCTACTTGCATGTTTGAACTACCTCGGGAGATTCAAATTGAAACCATGAATAGTTTTGGGTCATGGTTGGGTGGAACGTGGTAGTTCCCAAGCTATTCAGTTATCTAAATAGAAGTCATATCTATCTATGAATGTATTAATGCTTAGTATTTGAGTGTGCAGGAATTTTAAACCATTAAAGCAACTTCATCTTGCAGGTATGAAGTTCTTGATTTTTCCCTTACAAATTACACAAGTTTTATTATTTGGAGTAGATTGAATTCTGAATGATTTATTTTAATAACTTTATGCTATAAGCTAGTTTATCTTTTCTGCATTTCTACTTCCTTCACTTCCAGGTTGAACTCAGAGTTTATTAGTAGATATATTTATTTTATAAAAGGTAAGGCTATATTTTAATATTTTACCAAGCTATTCTAATATATTTTATTCATGATGAGAAAAGCATCATTAGGGTTATCTATTGAAGAGTTTTGTTTTCTATTTCTTTTTTTCAATTTATTTCCTACCTATAATTTCAAGTTCCAAAACTTAAAACTAATTAAAAACAAAACCTATATCATGTCTCTACTAGCAGATTTCATATTTCCAGCAGGCTCATATTAATTATAAATAAAACAAACTATTATCTATAGTATTACCCTAATCTCTATGCAGAATATTTTAACATAAATATAAATGGCTAACACTTTAATTAAAATATCTTAAAACTAAACTATAAGAAATCATTTCCATTTTATAAAACAAGACCTCTAAAAGTCTGTAGGTTTGAATTAAATAAATCAGAACCATCTTAATTTTACCAACAATCATAAAGAATCAACCATAACCCAAATATAAATTACATTAACATATATCATATAAATCAATAGGTTACAGGATTGAGTTCTGTTGGAATTCATGCAAAACAAAAACTACACTCACAATATTTTACAACCTACTTAGACCAGGATCCAATCTTGCAAAACTCTTGTTTTAAAAACAAGGGTTTTATTCCAACCATGACCAGCATCGAATCCCTGAGGGTTTGATTCACCACATTTTATCAATGCTGTAATAACTTACCGGTATTACACATAGTCTACGATATTAGCATATAAATGCAAGAATATTTAACCACATATCGATTTCATTGCCATGACAACAAATCCCTACAGTAATACCAAACACACTATACACACTGTAACCATAATCGATTTTCCATGCAGTATTTAAAATCCCAATTTATACACTGTGATCATATCCTAGGCTCATGACTGAGAAGTAAGGAATGAACCCATTAACATAAACCATAAATGTAATATCCCTCTTTTTATGCCTCTGAATATTTTGTAATTTCTGAATGTACTTATTCTCTAGTGAGGAGCTCAAGGCCAAGGCCCCACTAGCAGAACCTTATATGTCAGGTGGAGTACTACCTTAAGTTATAGTCTTGGGGAGACTTAAGACCTGAATGAAACTTAAGAGACGAGCAACTAAATTCCCTATGGGGAAAGGTTAAAATGGTGAGTGATCCTTGAGAATTAAAAGAATATTATACTTTTAACAACCTAAGCTCCTAGGCATCATCTTAGGTTCAAGTAATTCCTAACTTGACTAACTCACCTTTTGAGAATTTTATGATAATTCTACCTATTACGCCTTAAGGCATCAAATGCCAAGAAGTTACCCTAGAACCTATACTAAGAAGCTTAAGTCTTACCTTATATATATATATATTATAGTCATATTAAATTAATTAAAAATGAAAATATTCTAAAGGTTTAACTACATTAATAATTCTAAAAGAAAACGATAAAGGGAGTGACTTACAAACTATACTCTACATATACAGATTCTTAGAGAATCCTTGTCATAAATAAAGGAAAAAATCCCTACCCTGGGACAATAATAGTTGTATTGACTATTATAGAGCTACACTGCCGAGGTAATTACTATCTTGTATAAAAAAAAGTTCGAGAAAAGTATGCTTATTTTTGGAAAAAGTGGGTGTTTCCTCCAATCGCTTTTAATAGCCAAAAGGAAACAATGCCCGTTGCTAGTAACCACTTATTCATTGATTATTTTGAAAAAAATTATAAGAGTCACACATATTTCGGTTGTATCCTTTGAATATTTGCCTAATTATATTATAGAAAATATTGCGTATGTTTGGAAAGGGAGGGATCACCACCATTGTAGTGATATTAAATAATGGATTGTGCCCCCACAATGACCTCCTCAAAATCTGCCGCACAACTAATTTCATCGGATTTCTTATGTAAGAGATTATAAAGGCGAGTAAAAGCTGTTACTAAGGGAGTGGAGTGCATTAATTACCCTGGCATGATTTTTTGGAGGTATGGCTTCTTAAGAGAATATCTACACCTGGTAAGGGTGGGGGGAAGCTTTACATTTTCTGGAGGAATAAAAAAATGCTCCCTATGAGTTTTGATCTCTGTCATGGAATAGGGGATTTGATCTCAGTTTTTTTATTATCTCCTCAATTTCTCTGCAATTTCGGAGAAAAACTGTCCTTGCAGAACAATCTATGTGTTTATAAGAGGGTATCACTATGATTTCATGGATATTATCACTGCAATTTCATGTAGGGTATCGCTGTGACTTCATGGATATTATCACTGCGATTTCATGGAGGGTATCGCTACGATTTCATGGAGATTGTCACTGCAATCTCATGGAGGGTATCGCTGCGATTTCATGGAGATTATCACTGCGACTTCATGGAGGGTATCGCTATGATTTCATGGAGATTATCACTGCGATTTCATGGATATTATCACTACGATTTCATGTAGAGTATCGCTGTGATTTCATGGAGAATATCACTGCAATTTCATGTAGAGTATCACTGTGATTTCATGGAGAGTATCACTGCAATTTCATGGATCTCAGCCCTGCGATTTTATGGAGAGTGGATCTCAGCTCTGTGATTTTTGGGAGGAGAGAGGAATACACCTCTAAGCTATCGATGGCTCTAGGGAGTAGGTATGTGTCCTTGAGGATTGGAGAGATTCCTCATTTAGCCCGATCTAATCTAATCTGGTATGAAATCCTTTATGGTTGCGATTTAAAAAAACTGAACGCAGGACTTATTAACAATGTAGTGTTCTCGTAAGTATAGATTATATATTGTATGTGACTTATTGGTTTTCTAGATATATACATGCACATTTTAATATAAATAATTTGCATATGCAACATAGATCAGTTCCTATAGGTTTTCATTTGGGCTAGAATTCCTGGTACTTAAGATATGAAAGCGTGTGTATGTGTGTTGTGGGTAGGCTACCTTAATGGCATCGATAGGATGTCCAAGTGTGTGGGGGTGAGATTGAAACCAAAAAAATAATGAATGTCTCCAGTCATTGGATTTGCATCCAATGCAAATAGGTAAACAGTTAAGGTTGTGGGATACCAATGTCTGCATGTGTCTTCTTTGTGAATAGATTTTAATGCTGAATGTTTGTTGCTTTTATCAATGTTTTGTATTCCTGTGATATGAGATATTATCTACATCGGGTTTTGGATCTGATGCATGCACTTGGATCGAACACCTACTTTAGGAATAGATCTAAACATTGAATGATCTTACCCTTGCTTTCGATCTAATTCCTATGAAATGAATGCTCTAGCATTGATTTTAGATCCAAGGCTGCTACTTAGCTTAGTATAACGTCTATGTGTATGATTGAGAGGATCAGGGCTTGATTCCAACATCAGCTTGCTTAAACCCCAAGACTTCCATTTAGCGTAATATACCTTATATGTGTGTGTGATGGGAGTAGGTACTCGCGAGGGAATGCTATCATGTTTTCCTTATAGTATTTTAACACAAATATCCAATTACCGGATTTACTATATTCTAGTAGTGTATTTGTTTTTTTCCACTTCTTTTGAAACCCATTTTAGAAGGAAAGATGAAATCCTAACTTACAAGTAGTTGTTGAGAGTATTTAGTGGACCCTTGTTGGAATTATTAATCATTTGTTATGATTATATGACCCAACATTATTGAGAAAAAGGAGAATTGGATGCCTAAATGTTGTTAGGAAAACTGAATGGAACTTATTCTAAATTTGATGAAATTCATATTGTAGTTTGATCTTAGTAATGAATAGATTATATACTCTCATGTGAGAGAGTCCATGTGAAAAATTTGAAAGAAAGTATGGCAACGATGTCGTTGCTGATTTGTAACCTTTTTAATAAAATAAGTGTCGTGTGATGCGACCATTTGGTGGACGTAACCCTGAGTTTGGGGTGAACCATGTACTCCGGTTTCTCTTTCATGTTTGGGCCTCATGATGTTATCTTCGCTTGAATATGGGTGTCTCTGTTTTGTTGTGCCTAAATGTTTCACTTTCTTCATGTTATTTCTGAACATATGATCCTGTTTTGCAAATGACTGTAGTACTGTAAAGGATGATTGAAGGATATTATTGTTATCTTAATGTTTTATTGTACACAGAGTAGGACAATTTCTGGGCACTATGATGATGATATGCTTGTGGTTATGAATAATATATTAGGGGATTTGCATTAAAGAAAATTCTTGAATTTTTGTTTTACAATGCACGTGGTTTGACATTATCAATTTGATTGGACACATTTTATATGAAATACCATGTAAAAATCTACGGCTAATAGGATTGACTCATTTTGTAGTAACAACGAAACAAAACATTTAGCCTTTTTCACACTTAGCAGCATTAAGGTATAAGGGGTATGTTACAGGTGGTATCGGAGCCCAAGTTGAAGCACTTGGACATTAATGGGATGAGCGTAAAGTAAACAAAATTCACTAGTTTCATGTTTCCTTGATGTTATACTTATGAAAATAAACTAACAAAAAATTAATTTCAGAGAAAAGGCATTGATGGGTTCGAAGCCCTTTCGATCATTAGATGGAGATTTTCCTCAACCTCGACTGACAGCCTAGTCATAACAAATGAGATGAGTACTTTCATGGTTTGAGTAGAGAATCAACTAAAAGGGTATGAAAGAGGGCCTTAGAAAAATTGATTGATGCACAAATGCTTACGATAAAATTGTTACTGACTACTAAAGTATGCATAATGTTTTTTTGTTTTTATTTTATTTTATTGAATTAGTGAAAGGTAATGATTCCTTATTAAGACGATAAGGATGTTATTTAACAAAATTTCGAGGTATCCTACTAAAGGGGAACTGTGCCTCGTTGAAGGTTGGTTATGTTTTTCAAGTGAGTCAGAAAAAAAAAAATGTTGTTACTAATATCCCTCAAACATTGATCAAATAGGATATGTGGTAAAAATTTTAAAGTGACTTTAATTTGTTATTGACAAAAGAGTGTCCACTTAAATGCTAAGAAATAACACTTTTTACATAAGAATGGTAAGCCTCATTGACAAGAGACTTACTAGTTAGGGCTACATTGCAACATATAATAAAGGATTTTGTTTATAGAAGAATGCAAAGTATTGCATTGGAAATATAAATCAATTTATATTTGACACTTGGTTGGATATCGATATAGCAATACCTTGCTTATATATCAATCCATCCCATTTCTCTTATGCAAAGTACTCCACATCTTTTAGGTAATGCATTGGAATACAAATTTATGATCTAATTCATATGTTTAAAACAACTTCCCACACCTTTAATCCTGTAATAAAACTTGCATTTTCAACACAAATCTTGGCGTGTATCCCTGTATTTGGAAGTCACTATTTAAAGAATTTTTGTATACTCTAATGAGTCATAAACTCTGCTATCCTATGTTTGCAATTATTCAACAAGCCTAATATTCTAGTTAAATAATTTGATGAACAACCAGATGCAACTATCACAGCCTAGTTTATTGACATAATCATTGGCTACTTAATCTACTCAATACAGCAATACCTTGCTTATATCTCAGGCCATCCCATTTCTCTTATGTAAAGTAATCCATATCTTTTAGGTAATGCATTGGAATACAAATTTATGATCTAATTCATATGTTTAACACAACTTCCCACACCTTTAATCCTACAATAAAACTTGCATTTTCAACACAAATCTTGGTTGGTATCCCTATATTTGGAAGTCACTATTTAAAGCATTTCTGTATACTCTAATGAGTCATATTCTCTGCTGTCCTATGTTTGCAATTATTCAACAAGCCTAATATTCTAGTTAAATAATTTGATGAACAACCAGATGCAAGTATCACAACCTAGTTTACTGACATAATCATTGGCTACTTGATATACTCATCGTAATGGATGATCTACTCATCGTAACATCCTGGGTGGTTGGATGACAACCATGTCATACATCTAAAACTAGGCTTATCGTACCTTGAAATTCTTGTTTCCTGTCTAATCTCCTTGGGCATTAATGCTACTGAAGAATTGATTTCGTTATCTAAATCATCGAGTATATAATTCTTGAAAGTGAATGTCGTCAGTCCTCCAACAACTTGCACTTAACATTGGTACCATTTGCTTAAGATCTGAGTTCATTGCCTATTGAAATTTGGTTAATAACATTGACAGTAAACCTTGATTATATTGGATTGTTGCTGATATATGTCATACATTGACATTTTGGTTGAATATTTAGATTGAAATCCTTATTTGGCTTCCAAATTAAATCGATTACATAGGCATCAATTCTGAATTTGTTTTTGTAGTTGATTGCTGAAATTATACTAATTGAAAATCTGATTATTGGTGAATTTTCTTTTGACACTTGTTCTCCTCTCTTGTGGTTTGAATACTAAGGATCTGATTTAATGCTTAAAGAAGGTTTGACACATTTCTTGACATGGTAGTAAAATGAAGGATTGAAAGTTGATAAGGATTTTGTGGTTATAAATACATTAACGGAGGTATTGAAATTTTGTGTTTTAAACCTATTGCTTGTTCACTAAAGTGATACGTATAAATACAATTCAAACAGTGTCTCTTTATGTTCATGATAGTGCTGGATTGAGTGTTGAAATCCTTAAAGAGATAGATTAGCGAATTTATTTCTTGATCCTTGTTGATCTCACTAGGGCTATTTTGGATATTGGTGAATGATGTTATACATATGGAAAGGTATTTATGTAGTTCCAAGTACCAGTTTCATAATTGTTAAGTATTCTCATAATCATGCTCTTATTGGTGAATGTTCTAGAATTGGTTCCTTGTGCTTGGATTAGAGTTTTGATTTTGAACTATCTTATGTTTTGTTTAGCTCATGGATGGTACTTTCATTTTGGGTATTGATCTAGTAACCAAATAGACTATTTGTTGGAATGAATGGTTATTGATATTATATGTCAATTTGTAGATTTTAGTAAGAACCCTAGAATTGATTCTAGTGCTAGATTGAAGGATCTTATGTGTAATATTGTGAGTAAATCCATTCAGAATTTGATAGCATTGTTGATTGCTTGGTTCACATTGAGATTGGCATTTTTAGAGCTTATATGGATTTGATTATCTAAAGATATTAATATTGAAAATAAGTGAGTTGATGAATGCTGTATATTGTGATATGCTAACATTGCAGGATATGTCGTAAACACTATCAATCGGAGTTGACTGTTAGTAAAAATAATTCAGTGGCTTAATTAATAAGGTTAAGTATGGGTGACATCTTACTTATTATAAATTGTCGAATTTCGAGTTTTGATAAACCAAGGATTAACCATGGATTATGTTATATTGACATTGGAAGATTCATTAAGATTATGACCTTTGATGCAATCGATGTGCACCGCAGTGTGTAAATCCTCCCACATTTATAAGTTGCACCCAATTGCTTAGAAAAGAGTAAGGAGTAATTTTTCTATATAATTTACAAGGTTATATAACTCGTGAATGACGATTAAAGTCACTGCTAATTATGAAATTATTTTAATTGATTATTGAAATTTTGGGTTATCAATGAATGCTTTGACTGACCATGTATCTGATTCACGAATCAAGACAATGATAGTAAAGTCATTCTAGACACCAAGGAGTGTGCGTTACAAATAGTCAAGGTTAAAATTTATACTGAATATGAACAAGGAAAATTTGAATGCTACAGGAGCACCATGGTGTTAGGAAAGTGATTGTCACGTGAGCACATTGGTGTTAGGCATCTATGTTGCAAGAGAAAAATGGTGTTAGGTAAGTGATTCCCACATGAGCACATTGGTGTTAGGCATATGTTGTGGAAAAATGACCTAGGAAAAAAAAAATTGGACAGGTGGAAGATAGGAAGTTGTTTGATGTCACTAAGGGGAAAACTTTTAACTAGTGGTTAAAAGGGAGAGTAACCTCAGAGATTGTTGTAAGTCCACACAAGAATGGAAAAGGAACTCAACAGAGAGTTCAGGAAACAAAACGAATGTAAAATTTGTTGACAAATTTCCAAGTAACTATTGGGTAATGTGAGGAAGGGATTTCCTCAGGACAAGAATGACTTAACTATCCAAAGGTTGGAAATAAAACCAGCACCCAAAGGGTAATAATTATGTTTTTATTGATGGATAAATTGCGTTATGAAAATAATTGGGTATTATGAAACCAAATAAAACTATTACATTACAGATTGTCACAATCCAAAAGGATCTATTGGTTATGTTTTAGTCAAATAATAATTTTGGATATGATGCACTGAAACAAATTGGGGCTAGACCCAAACTTGTTGCAATGAATTGCAGGTCTTGAACGATACAGGCTTGAGAGTACCAAAAGATATCTGGGGTTCAGAACAAAGGAAGTAAAGAAGAAAAGATGACGATATAGAAGAAGGAAAGATGGTTAAAGAAAATGTTGGAACACCGAGGACGGTGTTATATTAAGGGGGGAAGGATGTAATATCCCTCCTTTTATGCCTCTGAATATTTGTAATTTCTAAATGTACTTATTCTCTCATGAGGAGCTCAAGGTTAAGGCCCTACCAGCAGAACCTTATATGTCAAGTAGAGTACTACCTTAAGTTATAGTCTTGGGGAGACATAAGACCTGAACAAAACTTAAGCGACGGGCAACTAAATTCACTACAGGGCAAGGTTAAAATGGTGAATGATGCTTGAGAATTGAAAGAATATTATACTTTTAACAACCTAAGCTCCTAGGATTCATCTTAGGTTGACGTAATTCCTAAGTTGACTAACTCACCTTTTGAGCATTTTGTGATAATTCTACCTATTATGCCTTAAGGCATCAAATGCCAAGAGGTTCCCCTAGAATCTATACTAAGAAGCTTAAGCCTTATCTGATTTTATATATATATATATATATATATATTATAGTCATATTAAATTAATTAAAAATGAAAATCTTCTAAAGGTTTACATACATGAATAATTCTAAAAGAAAACAATAAAGGGAGTGACTTACAAACTATACTCTACATATATAGATGCTTAGAGAATACTTGTCATAAATAAAGGAAAAAATCCCTACCTTGGGAGAATAATAGTCGTATTGACTATTATAGAGCTACACTGCCGAGGCAATTACTATCTTGTATAAAAACAAGTTTGAGAAAAATATGCTTATTTTCAGAAAAAGCATGTGCTTCCTCCAATCACTTTTAATAGCCAAAAGGAAACAACGCCTGCTACTAGTAACCATTTATTCTTTGTTTTTTTTGAAAAAATGTGTAAGAGTCATACATATTCCAGTTGTATCCTTTGAATATTTGCATAGTTATATTTTAGAAAATATTGTGTATGTTTGGAAAGGGAGGAATCACCACCATTGTAGCGATATTAATTAATGGATTTTTCACCCACGATGACCTCCTCAAAATATACCGCACAACTGATTTCATGGGATTTCTTCTGTAAGAGATTATAGAGGCGAGTAAAACCAATTATTAAGGGACTATAGTGCATTAATTACCAGGGCGTGATTTTCTAGAGGTATGGCTTCTTAAGAGAATCTTTGTGCCTACTAGGGGAGGGGCAGCTCTGCGTTTTCTGGAGGAAGAAAAAAATGCTCCCTACGACATTTGATCTCTGCGATGGGAATAGGGGATTTGATCTCAGTTTTTTTTATTCCTGCTATTTTTATAAGAGACATATCTCTGCAATTTTGGAGAAAAATGGTCCTTGTAGAACAATCGATGTGTTTATAAGAGGGTATCGCTGCGATTAATGGAGATTATCACTACGATTTCATGGAGGGTATCACTGGGATTTCATGGAGATTATCACTACAATTTCATGGAGGGTATCGCTACGATTTCATGGAGATTATCGCTGCGATTTCATGGAGGGTATCGCTGCGATTTCATGGAGATTATCATTGCGATTTCATGGAGGGTATTCCATCGATTTCATGGAGATTATCAACATAATTTCATTTAGATTATAGCTGCAATTTCATGAAGATTATCACTACAATTTCTTGTAGAGTATCACTGGTACTTCATCTAGAGTATCACTGCGATTTTATGGAGAGTGGATCTTAGCTCTGCGATTTTTTGGAGGAGAGAGGAATATACCTCTGAGATATTGATGGCTCTAGGGAGAAAGTATGCATCCTTGAGGATTGGAGAGATTCCTCATTTATCCCGATTTGATATAATCTCGTATGAAATTCTTTACAGTTGCGATTTAAGAAAACTGAACGCAGGACTTATTAACATTGTAGTGTTCTCGTAAGTATAGATTATCTATTGTATGTGACTTATTGGTTTTCTAGATATATACATGCACATTTCAATATACACAATTTGCATATGCAACATAGATTAGTTCCTAGAGGTTTTCATTTGGGATGGAATTTCTAGTACTTAAGATATGAAAGTGTGTGTCTGTGTGTTGTGGGTAGGTTTCCTTAATGGCATCGATCGGATGTCCAAGTGTGTGGGTGTGAGATTGAACCCAGCAAAATAATGAATGTCTCATGTTCTTGAATTTGGGTCCAATGCAAATAGATAAACAATTAAGGTTGTGGGCTACCAATGTCTGCATGTGTCTTCTTTGTGAACAGATTTCAACGCTAAATGTTTGTTGCTTTTACCAATGTTTCGTATGCCTGCCATCTGAGATATTATGTACATCAGGTTTTTGATCTGACGCATGCACTTGGATCGAACGCCTACTTTAGGAAGAGATCTAAACATTGAATGATCTTACCCATGATTTTGATCTAATGCATATGAACTAAATGCTCTAGCATTGATTTTAGATCCAAGGCTGCTACTTAGTTTAGTATACTATCTATGTGTATGATTGAGAGGATCAGGTCTTGATTCCAACATCATCTTGCTTAAACCCCAAGCCTTCCATTTAGCGTAATATATATTATATGTGTGTGTGGTGGGGGTAGGTACTCGCGAGGGAATGCGATCACGTTTTCGTTATAGTATTTTAACAAAATTATCCAATTGCCAGATTTACTATATTCTAGGAGTGTATTTTTTTCTGTGCACTTATTTTGAAACCGATTTTGAAAGGAAAGATGAAATCCTAAATTACAAGTAGTTGTTGAGAGTATTCAGTGGCCCCTTGTCAGAAATATTAATCATTTGTTATGATTATATGACCTAGCATTAGTGAGAAAAAAGAGGATTGGATGCCTAAATGTTGTTAGGAAAAATGAATGGAACTTATTCTAAATTTGATGAAATTCATATTGTAGTTTGATCTTAGTAATGAATAGATTATATACTCTTAGGTGAGAGAGTCCATGTGAAAAATTCGAAAGAAAGTATGGTAACGATGTCGTTTCTAATTTGTAACCTTTTTAATAAAATAAATGTCACATGATGCGACCGTTTGGTGGACGTAACCCCGAGTTTGGGGTGAACCACCTACTCCGGTGTCTCTTTCATGTTTGTGCCTCATGATGTTATCTTCGCTTGAATATGGGTGTCTCTGTTTTGTTGTGTCTAAATGTTTCACTTTCTTCATGTTATTTGTGCACATATGATCATGTTTTGCAAATGACTGTATTACTCCAAAGGATGATCAAAGGATATTATTGTTATCTTAATGTTTTATTGTACTCATAGTAAGACAATTTCATGGCACTATGATGATGAGATTCTTGTGGTTATGAATAATATCTTAGGGGATTTGCATTAAAGAAAATTCTTGAATGATTGTTTTACAATGCACGTGGTTTGACATTATCAATTTTATTGGACATATTTTATATGAAATACTGTTATCTCCCAAATTGACCACCGTCATTTTTGTTGATAGAATGGGAAAAAATTGTTAACCCTGTGAGTCTTGGCCTTCAAAATTTCAGCTTTCGGCAATCAGCTAAGTGCC
>LPNX010119941.1:154380-171276 GCA_001517045.1 Pseudotsuga menziesii
ATGTGTAAGCCTTCTATGCCAAATCTCATTTGGCTCTACTGTGTCATGGATCAAGGCTTGTTCTAGATAGCCCTTCAATTTGTGCAAGCCTCCTTCTTGTTCTCCAATCACTACCGCATCATTGATAGTCTTTCCTTTTAGCCACATGATGACTTGACCATCTATGAATGCAATCCGCATTCCTTTTACATCAATGCTAAAACAAACAATACTTCTTTCATTGTTAGGGACTTACCAGAGTCTAGCTTGTATGAAGATTCCCCACTACCTTTTATTGGATATTGGTAGTCATCTCCTAGTTTCACCTTGTGAGGTGATTCATGTTCTGATAGTCTCACAAAGGATTCCTTGAATCCCGTCATATGTTTGGAAGCCCCACTATCTATGAGCCAATCATCACTTGCATGAGTAATGTTACCTGTGAGAGCTGATATCAGAACATATTCATCTTCGCTTGAATAATCTTCAATTTCATATCTGGATCTCTTTTTGGATGGTTCATCATCCTTTGCAGTATGAGCATGATGTCTTCTTTGGCCTCGTCTCCCTCTGAAACTGGAACCTCCATACTCATGTAGGTGTCCAATCCATTTTCTTCAGAGAGATCATATACTTCCATGCTTGGAAGTTGTCAACTTCCCCAAGCTTGTCACCAAGATGATGTGATATATCATATTGAAATACGAAGCTCAAATGGAAATAGCAAAGAATTAGATCTTACCGATTGAGGTGTCCGTCCTTGTCCCGGAGTTTGCTGATCTAGGGTTTGTAACAGAAACCCTAATTTTCAAATCTTGGAATATTCCAGATCTGATTGGATGAACAGATAGATATCTTCAAATGGAGCTGTCCAATGTACTCCTTTTCTGAAAACAGTGGAGGGAAACTCCCGGAACAAGAAGCCCTAATTTTCTGATTTCTTCTACAAAAATTCCTGTTACTATTTCTGTGATATCTCTGAAATTAATGCTCCTCTGAGTCTGAAATTTCTTATTGAGGTAACCTCGCATGTCCCTGATCCAAAAATGCAAGTTTCATCAGAAATGGTTTCACCATTTTGGATTTATGATCCTTTTCCCAAGGTGACCTGTTACAGGACTGTTCAGAACAGCGAAGTTGTACGGCATGCCACGTGTCACTGGTTCATCTTCTGAGTCTGATATTCGGAATACAGAAATTAAAGTCCGTTCCATTTCTAGAACATCTTCAGGAATTCTATTTGGACCTCTGTATCCCAAGATATTTCATATCTCCCCAGGTGTCCTGTTTATGGATGACTTCTGGAAGAGGCTGGAACCCTAACTTGGAGAGATCATATCTCCTGGAATGCAGCGAATCACAGGCTGACCTTTGGACCAAGTGTTCATCGGGATTTCATCTTCGGCCCCTATAATTTTCAGATTCTGAGACTTCTCCAATCTCTGAATATAGCGACTGTACCAAAACTTAGCAGTTTTAGTATTTAGGGTTTCTCCTAGCTCAAGGTCAAACTAGGGTTTGACTTTCCCGGAGTTTCACCCAACCAAATTTATTGATCCAGGTCTCTAAATTTCGGTTTTTATGAGGAGAAAAATCCTATTCTAGTCTCACTCAAAAATTCCTCTTCTGTAGAAAGCGCTAATTTCCACATCGAAACTGAAAATGCTTGAAATTGAATTTCGCATCGACAGAAAGATGCACCCTTCAATGGAGAGTCATCCTAGCATAATTTTGCTGAAAATATGTGGAGGAAGATCCACAAAATAGGAATCCCTAGTTCCTGTAGCTGCACAATGTCTTCTTCTCAGGTTAGCTCTAATACCATGTTAGTTTTTCAACATTTAAGCTAGCATTATGTTAGGATCTTTTCACTGAGAGAATAACAAGCACACAATAACATAAGCACATCACAAGAGACAAGAGACACAAATCTTTTAGGAGGGGAAACCATAAATTGAGAAAACCCCTCAACTTCCTCTAAGATAGCATCACCACAAGATGTGATCCCAAAACAGTAAGATGACCTCCCAACACAACAGCAGCCTTCTGTCTTCTGTCAAGCCAAAGATTTCCTTCTCCAAAGGTGGGCCACACTTGAGAGAGCAAGAGAGCTAAGTCACAAGTGATAAATAGAGAGACTCTCACTCTCTATTTATATTATTCCGTTGACTTGAAGTGCACTCAACCTAATAATTACTACTCGAGCCTACACCTTAATTAGTGTATAATAACTCAAGTGCCCCTAAACAGTGGGGACTTACCCAATGACTTGATATGACTTGTTTACATTATAATCCTCCCGATCGGAACATCGGGGCATGACCACATGACTCAAATACATAATAGAAACATCCCAGAATAAACATCGGGTTACAATAATATAAAATACATAGAAGAATACATTCCGAAGTTACATATACATCAACAAGCAGAGTCGTGATACTAAAGGAAGGAATGCGCCAAACCCAAACCCAACAACTTATACCCTAAATTACTTACGCATATCTATATTTCTTTCATTATTTACAACACACTTGTACACAGTAGAAACCCCTAACCCACACAACTATTCATCCATAAAATGAAGAGCATAAGGCTCTATCAAAACACCCATACATAGAGGAAAGAGTTTAGGCTTTCTTATACATGGCTTACCCATGAAAGATAATGTTTCGACATCCTAAAAGACCGATGAATTGCACAGTGAAGGCCCATCTACATCCAAACAAACAACAATGAGATGTGTGAAGTATGTCAATCCTCAAGCTAAAACAACAATAAACAACGTTGCAAACTGGGTGAATGGCATACCTTCCAAAACATAGATGTAGGATAGACCTAATGCCATGATACACACCAAAGATCCAAATAGAGCTCACCCAATGAAATTCCAAATGACCCAACCTTCCATGAAAGTCCAAGCTTAGGGATTGAGACCCACATATCCTGAGGTGCATTTAGTACACCACCCTATCCACCAGCAATGTCGATTTCTACCCCTCTTCCAATAGTTTCATATCCATAATCATGAATTGGTAATTTTGAAGCCCTGAACATTATAACCCCCACCATTGGAATCGTTGACTTAGGATACGCCATGATTCGTTACTCTTATACAATTAACATATGGTATAAAATCTATAAACTTTAATTACCTGATGGCTAAGTCTTGAGACTTAAGCCTTCCGAACCTTTGGATGTAAAAATACTCCAAGCATATATTTCAAATAATCATTAGAGGAAATTTCAACTCAAAATGGGCCTTTTAAATCTAATTCAAATTCCATGTCATCATGTGTTAGCCAATTAAATTTATTTAAATTTGAAATACCGTATAGGTTATAAAGTCTTAGAACCATAAGTAATAATGATAACTGGTTAGTCGTAAGTCTAAACCAACCCATCCATGTGTAAAACAACAACACTAACAATAGTAACCATACTTCAAAGGGTAGGACTTTGGTTCTATTGTCTACAAAAGAAATGAAGAACTTCATCTCATGTAGCATGTCTTTGTTTAAACTATTATATCAAGTTTTCTATCACCTAGTGCACTTGCACAAAACAAAGAAAGAGATGAATTAGTTCAATATTAACTAAGTAAACTGTGTAATGCCAAGTAAAAACGAAAAGACTCTCCAAGTGATCCTACAGGGGATACAAGTCCCACCACTCTACCCCTTGTCAATACAAGTTAAGTCAAGATTTTCCATAAACTAGTAAACAAAACTTATAACTAGTAAGTAAGCCATAAATTGAACACACATACACATAAATACATGATAAGAAGTAATAAATGAACAATGTAACCATATAAAATAGATCAAGTAACTTAAAATACATTACAGATTCACCTTAATAACCACATCGGGGAAAACATCTAGAAGAATTTAAGAACAAGTTACAACATTTTAGTTCCATGAACAAAGCTCAACACATTCTACATAAGATAAGTTAATGTCGAGTTCAGGTAGTAATTAACTAGCCTAATAATTTTTATTTATTTTTCAAATTTTGGGGACATTACAATTGGTATCAGAGCCCAGTTTCAACACCAAGAGACCAAATAGGCGTACCAGACCTTCATTGCAGAAAATAAAGTATGTTTTAAATTTTTCTTAACTAACAAAACTTTTTCATGTTATTAAAAATTTGCAATAGTAGGATTTAAAAGAACATTCCATACCATGAACACTGAAGAAAACAACAAACGGCAAGGAAAGTTGAATACTCCCACCCAGGAAGAATAACTGGTGGTCGAACTAAATTTTTATATACTAAAAACCATACAAATTCTTCAAGCAGACTTATAGAGTTTCAAATATGATAATCTGAATTAAATAAAAGAACAACAAGCAATTAATGAATCCTTTCTACGGAACATGACAGGAGGAATCCCATAGGGAAAACCCACTCGTTCAATCAATAGGTTCAAGAAATAATTCTATCATAAATGGTCCAGCAGCCTAAGAGAACAAGGAAAAGAAGAACATACCGCTGAACCTACAAAAAGAGATTGTCACAGTCCTTCTAGTGATGATTCTCTTTCTCCTTGCAAAAATAGACAGAAAAATGATGACAATCTCCAAGGAGATTTCAAGAAGATAAAAGCCCCAACCTATGAAGGAGAGATGAACATAGGGGAAAAATATGAAGAATGGATTCTAGGTATGAGCTAATATTTCCAAGTTCATAATTACTCTAGAGAAATTAAATCCCATGTAGCCATCTATAATTTAAATGGAAAATAAGTTATATGGTGGTAAGAATTGAAGCATACAAGGAAATATGAGGTAAGAGAAATTAGAAGGAGTAATTTCCATAAAATTTTCCAAGAGAAATACATGTCGAAAAGGTTCTTCGACCGAAAGGTGAAAGAATTTGAAGAGTTAAGAATGGGTTCCATGACCATGGATTCTTTCAATAACATATTTTTGGGTTTGTTACATTATGTGCCATTCATCAAGGATGAGAAAGTAAAAATGCAATAGTTTTTAGGATTCCTTCCTCCCAAATTTCGTGAAAAGATTGAATTTGACATTCCTAAAACATTTGACATCACTTTACACAAAACTAGGATTTTCTTTGAGCATAGAAAACTAAGGAAAGATAAAATCAATAGAATCATAGACATGTCTAAAGCCTTCTCAGACAATCGCAAATCGGGTTTCAACCCACCACCTTACAAAAAATAGAACAACAGTTTTCCATTCAACAAGAACTTCAATAAAATAGGTACAAATCCATATGTACCAGCTCCAAATCCTAACAAGCCAGTAGCAAATGGGGGAGCCAATGTGGCACTGCTACAAATCAAATGCTGGAAATGCCAAGGACCTCATTATTCTCAAGACTGTAAGATCAAGACCAATGGAGTGTTGTAAAAATTACAAGAAGATCCAACGATAGAATATATAGCTCGAACATCACGGATTTATGCATCCTTGGATGGGCGACAAGAAGACCATCAGGATACCATGGTTGAGATAAAGGTAAGATCTTAAATGCTTCTATTTCAATACTGATTGACCACGGTCCTTACTAGAGCTATGTATCGCCTAAAATTTTTGATGTATTTAAACCAAGGAAAATTAAACATGATAAACCTTGGCTGGTGCAATCAGCCACAAGTACAAAACATAATGTTTATGACATAGTTAAAGGATGTGAGGAAAAACTAAATGGTTTTCATACTATATTAAACCTAAAAATCGTACCATTAATATAGTATGATATACTTATCGGCGTGAACTGGTTGGAACAAAGCTATGTCATGCTTGATTGTTTACACAAGTCAATATTGTGTACATATAGCCAAGGGAATCAAGTAAAGATTCAAGACATACCTAAGAAAGTTTTTGTAAGTAAACTATCCACTTTACAGGAAAAGAAGTGCTTTAGGAAAGGTTGCAAACTATTTGCAGTGAACATCTAGGACATAGAAGATGAAAGAGAACAACACATTAGGGACTTTCCATTTCTCATAGACGTCAAGGACATATTTCCTAAGGAAATCCCAGGATTACCACTGAAACAAGATTTATAATTTTCCATAGAACTTACACTAGGATTAGTTTCTGATTCAAAATCCCCTTACCACATGAACGCACCAGAATTGGTGGAACTCAAAATGTAGTTGCAGGAGTTGATTGAGAAATGATATATCCAACCAATTTTGTCCTCTTCGGGAGCACCAATACTTTTCATAAAGAAGAAAGATGGTATGATCTGTATGTGCATCAATTACCATCATCTTAACAAAAATTACCATCAAGAACCGATACCCACTCCCTAGGATTGATGAATTGTTCGAGAAAGTAGGAGGAGCCAAGATCTTTTCGAAAATTGACTTGCAATCTGGGTACCATCAGGTATGGATTCATGAAGACGATATTCAAAAAAATTCCTTTCATACAAGGTACAACGACTACAAATTTGTAGTGATGCCATTCAGGTTAACCAATGCACCCACAAAATTTATGTGTATGATGAACAATACATTCAGTAGATACCTGGATAAATTTGTTTTGGTCTTTGTAGATGACATCCTAGTTTACTCCAAGATTAAAGGGGAACACGAGGAAAATATTCGCATAGTGCTACAAGTGTTACTGGAACATTAGCTCTAAGACAAGTTTAGTAAATATGAATTTTACAAACCACATATACTATATTTGGGTCACATCATCTTCGAGAAGGCGATAGTTGTGGACCTGGAAAAGATTAAAGCCATAGAGGATTGGCCTACCCCTACTAGTGTCATCGACATTAGATCCTTTTTAGGATTAGCTGATTATTAATGGAATTTCACTAAGAAATTCTAGAGGATAGCGTGTCCCATGACCTCGTTGGAAACAAGGGAAAATAACTTCTTATGGAATACCAAGTGCGAGGAAAATTTTTGACGATCGCACCGATACTACGAATTACGGATCATGATGGGAATTTCGTTGTTTTCACACTGGGAAGAAAGGAAGGGTTCGGAGGAGTTTTCTTATAGAACAATTATGTGGTATGTTATGAATCATTGAAGTTAAAATAACACGAGAAAAACTACCCAAATCATGATCTTTCGTTAGCATTCATCATCCACACATTGAAGATGTGGAGGCACTACCTTATGGGAAATAAATTTCTTCTAAAAACAAACAATATGATTTTGAAGTATTTATTTGAACAAATAGATCTAAATTCTAGGAAATCTAGATGGTTGGCTTTCCTTGACGAGTACCATTTTGAGGTAAAGCATATTAAGGTAAATGAGAACAAAATTGTTGATGCTTTGAGCCAACGAACTCATATGATATATGAGGTGAATTTAAGTCAAACCAATTCGGATTTACATGAGAGCATTAGAATGGCCAACGGAGTTGAACCTTTCTATGTTGAAATCCTCAAGAAAGTCTAAGAGAATAGGTTGTTTCAGCAACAAAAAAAGTACAAGGTAGAAAAAATGAGACTGCTATGGTCCAAGGAGAGATTGTACATTCTGGAAGGTAGGGACATTGGGTCTAGAATCCTCATGGAATTTCATCAGATGCCCTACTAGAGGCATCCACGAAATCAAAAGATGATATACACAGTTCAGAAACACTTTTTTTGGCCTAAGTTAAAGGTTGACATAGCATTGTGTATCACAAAATTTCAACTATATCAGCTGGTCAAGGTTGAGCTCTAGCATCCTTCGGGGATTATGCATCCATTACCCATTTCAGAATGGAAGTGGACAGTCATTAGTATGGATTTTATCATGGGTATACCTAAGAGTAACAATTAAAATGGTTCTATCTTTGTAGTAGTTGACAAATTGTCAAAACCAACACACTTTATTCCACTAAAGTAGACCTACAAGATAGTACAAATTGTTGACATATTCCTAAAGAATATATTTAGATTGCATGGGATACCCAAAGAAATCATCTTAGATTAAGGTACTAAGTTTACCAAGAAATTTTGGAGATCTTTATTCTCCTGTTTAGAGATGCAGTTGAACTTTTGTACTGCTTACCACCCGTAGACAGATAGGAACACCGAATGGCTAAACCATATTGTAGAGGACATGCTTAGGATGTATGTCATGAGCAACCCCACCAAGGTGGAATATTATATACATCTCATATATTTTGTATATAACAATTGACACTACATTTCTGCCAAGATGAGTCACTTTGAGGTACTCTATGGACGAAAGTGTAGAACATTGGTTACTTCGGATATCCCGGTGAATCAGCTCCTCTTAGGGCCTGAATTACTAAAGGAATTGGAACAATTGGTTACCAAAGTCTAGTTGAACCTTAAAAAAGTACAAGACTACTAGAAAATCTATGCATATAAGAAAAGAAAAGATAAATATTATCAAATATGTGACCATGTTTACTTGAAGGTAAAAGAAAAATAAACCTCGTTGAGCTTGGGAAGGTGTGGTAAGTTAACACCCTTTTTTTTGGAAACTTTAATATATTGGCCAAGAGAGGACCAATCGCATATGAACTAGCGTTACCTCCTCCCATTAGAGTCCATAATGTGTTCCATGCATATTTATTAAAGAAATACGTTCATGATACTAAACATGTGATTGGTTGGTCCTTATTACAAGTGGAGCCTGAAGGGGAGTTTTCCCATAAACCCCTTCATATACTGAACAAGAGAGAGGTGCAGTTCATGAAGTGCACCATAGTCCAGTTGAAAGTGAAATGGAATCACTTCGAGGACGATGAGGCTACTTGGGAGACTGAAGCCACCATGAGAAAGGCTTACCATGCCTTGTTTCATGATTTCATTATGATTCCCTAGAACACCAGAGACAATGTTGTTCTAAGCGGGGAGGGATGTAATATCCCATATTTTGACCTAACACTTATGGGAATATGACCCATTGATTATTATATTACTTTGACTTTTGGTCGGTATATTGGATCTAAGACCCCACTGCATATGAACATGATGATTGTTTGATATATTGGGCGTAATCCAATTGCATGTGTTATATATATATATATATATATATATATATATATATATATATGATTTCATGTGTTGTGAGTGGACCATGAAGCACATAATTGATGATATTTTTTGTGTTAAGCGAGGAGCTCTGGAGCACATGGGTATTTGATTTTTTTTGTTGAGTGAAAAGATTTGAAGAACATGAGCATTTATATTTGTGTTGAGTGAGAAGCTCTGGAACAGACGAGTTATGAAAACATTTGTGTTGACCATTAAGCTCTAAAGCAAATGAAAAGATAAAATTGGAAGTGTTGGGTATAAGCCTTGGATCCTTCCAAGTTGATGTTGATCATAAGCTCTCAAACATTGGATCATTGGCCATTGCATCCCTAGGTGTATCCTACCATTAATTTTGAGTGAGGAGCTCTAGAATTGCACTAATTTTGTAACTCCCTATTTTTAGCATTGAGTATGGGCTCTATATAAGCGCTGGGAGTTACTGAAAATAATTAATATGTCAGGTGAAAATGAATCGAATAAAAAAATGATCTCATCTGACTTATTTTTATGTGATTAATCGAAATTTTGAATTTTTGTATCTCATCAAGTACTGAATAACTACCATGTTATGCAAGGGAATCTAACATGAATGGAGGTTTAGAGAGTAAGCATAGTAATAATAATAATAGTTATAAGAAATAAAGAAAATGATCCATTTGCTATTATTATTACTAATGATAATTAAATATTAAAATACCTACAAGCGTCCAAATAGGAACAAGTCAAAAGTTCCTAAGTTAAATTTTATAAATACCTAAATTAAATAAAAAGGGTTAATTTAAGAAATCAAATGATTCTTGATTTAACTTCCCCTTTGACTCAAAAGTATGCCAATAAAAACCCATAACAAAGAGAGGCTTGGGGATCTTTTTGTAATTCAATAATTGTACCTGATTATTCTCAAGAGAGTTATTGGAGAACATTTTTCCTATGAGGAAAAAGGAGAATTTATTCAAAACTTGATATCCTAGATAGTGAAACCTTACATTAGGAGTTCTAATCTACTTTCATGTTCAAACCAGCTCAGCGGGATCCTGATTGAAACTAGGAACGGTTCCAGGTCATTGTTGGGTGGAATGTGGTTGTTCCCAAGTTATTTTGTTATCTAAACATAGGTCGGGTCTATCTATGAATTTGTCAATGCTCTGGTATTTGAGTGTGGAAGATTTTTCAGCCATTAAAACAACTTCATCTTGCAAGTATGAGGTTCTTGATTTTTCCCTTTCAAATTAGACAAGTTTTAATATTTAGAGTAGATTGAATTCCAAATTATTTGTTTTAGTCAATGTGTGCTATAATATAGGTTATATTCCGAATGATTTATTTTAGTCAATGGGTTATATAATCTAGGTTATGTTTTATGCATTTCTACTTCCTTCACTTCCAGGTTGAACTCAGTGTTTATTAGTGGATATTTTTCCTTTATTGAAGGTTAGGTTATCTTTTTCTATTTTACCAGGATATTCTAATATATTTTATTCATGATGAGATAAGGACCATTAGGGTTATCTATTTAAGGGTTTTGTTTTCTATTTCATTTCTATAATTTATTTCTTTCCTATAAATTCAAGTTCTAAAACCTAAAACTAATTAAAAACAAAACCTATATCATATCTATTGTCGCATATTTCATATTTCCAATAGGCTCATATTAATTATAAATAAACCAAACTATTATCTATAGTATTATCCTAAGCTCTATGCATAATATTTCAACATAAATATAAATGGCTACCACTTTAATTAAAATATCTTAAAACTAAACTATAACAAATCATTTCCATTTTATAAAGGAAGACCTCTAAAAGTATGCAGGTATGAATTAAATAACTCGGGACCATATTACTTTTACCAACAATCATAAAGAATCAACCATAACCTAAATATAAAGTACATTAACATATATCATATAAATCAAGAGGTTACAGCATTGAGTCATATTCACATTCATGCCAAAACAAAAACTGCACACACAATATTTTACAACCTACGTAGCCCAAGATCGAATCCTGTGAAGCTCACATTTTAAAAACAAGGGTTATATTCGAACCACGACCAGCATCGAATCCCGTAGGGTTTTATTCACCATAATTTATCAATACAATATAGCTTACCATTATTACACACAATATACGTTATTAACATATAAATGCAAGAAGATTTAACAACATATCAAATTTTATTTCACTGTCAACAAATCCCTACACTAATACCAAACACAATACACATGCTGCAACCATAATCAATTTTTCACATAGTAATATAAATCCAAATTTATATGTTGTAACCATATTCTAGTCTCATGGTCGAGAAGTAAGAAATGAACCCATTAACATAAACCATAAACACACGTATATGCTAGGCATAGCAATGACATCCATTTCGCAAGGATAACCTGTAGTTTAGGGCCATCCCCAAAACTTAATGCACATGAAAGTAACATAATCGTAGATCACCATATAATCAAAATTTCACTAATATCCACACAGTCGCTAAGCTAAAAGGAAAGAGTGTGATTTCCAACAATGGCACATCTTGAATGCCAAACAACTATGTTAAATACCGAAACAAAAAGTTAAATTATAGACATCAAATTTACATACAGTCAAAACCTTGCCAAGCAAGGAATTGTATTCATTATTGATACACAATATAAAGTGCATTATATGTAACCACTATAATTTATATTATAAGTAAAAAATTTACACAGCCATATTTCCAAGCCAATGCACCATTACAAGCAATGGTGCTACCACCATTTTCAAAACCAAATATTATAACTAAAATGTAGAGTTTGCATTAATCATCATGGTCACGAATTAAAACTACGAACACAAATTTATTATAGAGAAGAGTTGTGATAATAATGGCCCAAAGGTGACAAACCCAAACCCAATAACTTAAACCCCAAATTTCTTAAGCATATGTGGATGCCTTTCATTATTTACAACATACTTATACATAGTCGAAACCCCTAACTCACACAAGTATTCATACATCAAAAGACGATATTAAAGCTCTGTGAAAACACCCATACACTGAGGAATTAGTTTAGGCTTGTTTATATAGGGCTTACCTGTAAATGTTAATGCATTGACAGCTGAAAAGACCCATGACATGTGCAGTGAAGGCCCTGCTACCTACAAACAAAGGACGGTGAGATGTGAGAAGTATGCCAATCCTTCAAGCTAAAAAAAAAATAAACAACGTTCCAAACTAGGTGAAGGGAATACCTTCCAAAATGCAGATGCAAGCCAAACCTCACACCATGATACAGACCAGAGAGCCGAATAGAGCTCACCCAACGAAATGCCAAATGACCCAACCTTCCACAATAGTCCAAGCTTAGGTCTTGAGAGCAACATATCTTGAGGTGCATTTGCTCCACCACCATATCCACTACCAACATCGATTTTTACCCCTCTACCTATAGTTTTATATCCACAATATCAACTTGGTAATTGTAAAGCCATGCACATTATAAACCCCATCATTGGCATCATTGACTTAGGATAAGCCATGATTCATGGAACATGAGTTATTCCATGAATGGCACTTATAAAATTAACATATGGTATAAAAACTATAAACTTTAATTACCTCATGGCTAACTCTTGAGAGTTAAGCATTCCAAACCTTTGTACTTAAAAATACTCCAAGCATATTTTTTAAATAATAAGCATAGGGACCAAGATATGAAGTCTTAGAACCATAAGTAAAAACGATAACCACTTATATGTAGGTCTAAACCAACCCAGCCATGTGTAAAAAAAAAACACTAACAATAGTAACCAGACTTGCTAGGATAGGACATTGGTCATGTTGTCTTCAAAATCAATGAAGAAGTTCAGCTCACCTAGCATGTCCCTATTTAAACTATTATAGCAAGTTTTATGTCACCTAGTGCAGCTGCAGAAAACAAAGAAAGAGATGCATTAGTTCAATATGAACTTAGGAAACCATGTAACATCAAGTAAAAACTAGTTACCTGTCCATGTAATCCTAGAGGGGATACAATTCTCGACACTCCACCCCTTGTCAATACAAGTCAAGTTAAGATTTTCCATAAACCAGTAAAAAAAACTTAAAAATAGTAAGTAAGATATAAATTGAACACACATACACATAAATACATGATAAGAAGTAATCAATTAACATTGTAAGCATATAAACTAGATCAAGTAACTTAAAATACATTACAAATTCACCTTAATAACCACATCAAGGAAAAAATCTAGAAGAATGTAAGAACAACTTAGGACATTTCAGTTCCGTAAACAAAGTTCAACACATTCTGCATACAATAAGTTAATGTCCAGTTCAAGAAGTAATTAACTAGCCTAATAATTTGTTTTTTTTTTCAAATTTTGGGGACATTACACATAACATATTATATAATATGTTACATGGGGTGGATGAGAGGAGGAAAGGTTGAGTAGGAGGGTAGTGGATTATATAATATGTTACATGGAGTGGAGGGGAGAGGGAAGGGTTGAGTGGAAGGGTAGTGGGGAGTAGGTAGGGAGGTATGAAGGTAAGGTGTTTCGACGACGTTGTGGTGGAGTGGCATTGGAGGTGGTGTGTAAAAGCGGTAGGGAGGGTGGCATGATTTTCAGAATCACGCCACACCTCCCTACCCCTTTTACACACTAACTTTGTTACCATATTTTTTTTTGTTTTTTTTGTTACTTTGTTTTTTTAATTTTTCTTTTATTTTGTTATCTATTTTCTTTTATTTGTTTTTTGTTTTTAGTTTAGTTTATTTTTATGTATTTTTTGTTATTTGTTTATAGTTTAGTTTAATTTATTTGTTATTTGTTTTGTTTACTTTTGTTTTTCTTACTTTATTTGTTTATTTTTGTTTTGCTTAATTTGTTTGTTTTGTTTTGTTTATTTTTGTTTTGTTTACTTTATTTGTTTTTTTTGTTTGTTTATCAAAATCATTTATGTTTTTTTTTTTTAAACATTAGTTTTTTAACATTTTCTTATATGTTTGTTTTGTTTTTTAATAATTTTATATATTTTTAGTTATAGGAAAAAGACTAATGTCTGTAGCTTCATCAATGAGACTTATATAAATATGTTTTAATAAATGAAAATAGTGAAGAAAAACATAGTTAGATGTTTACTTATAATGCAGTGGTTAAAAATTTAAGATATGAAGAAAGAGATTTGAAAGGAGTGACATTAAAGACCCAATGGAAGGCGACATTGATGTCCCTAAGGAAATCCAAGCTCCATAAAATGCCAATTTAGATGAATATTTTGTTCTACATGATATCATTGACTAGTTTCATTCTTGAAGAAAATGTTAAATTTGACAATTTTTTTGTAAGGGTGTGTGCAAGAAGTTGAGGATCTCTTTTGGTGCGTTAGATGCAATACAAAACTGAAAAAATAGACATCCATCAACTTGCCTGGATATTTTGAGACACTTACACAATGAATCTTGCGGTCAGTTAAAAACAAGAAATGTAGGAAATTGAATGACCTTTCCAAATATATAATTTTTTTATATTGAAAATGTTGTTGACTATATCAAGTTAGATACTTTTTAATAGGCACTTTTTATTTTTTTGGACAAATTATAAAGTATATGTTTTTGTGGGTGAAGTGTCTGAGTGTCTAAAGGATGGACTAAACTTACGAAAACTGGTATACATATAGAAAACATATAGGACTAGTGCACGACTGTTTTTCCAATAATAAAAATAAAAATTTTAAATTTGTTTTTAATTATCTAATAGATCAAACCTTGAAAATGGTACGTCAATTGTGGGCGCAGTGTTTGAATGTCTTAATGGAATTATTTGGAAGTGGGTTTTTTATAGCATGTAGAGGTTGGTGTTCTTTAGTGCACCATTCTATTTTTTTTTTTAAATAGCTCAGAAATGAAAGAGATATGGATAAAACAATAAAAGCATGTTTTTTGAGTTGAGGAATGATGACAGAAGATAAATAAGAAAAAAATAGAAAAAATTATGTATTCTTGTTAAAATTTACATATTTAGAATCTGCAAAATAAACCATATATGTTTCTAAAATCTCATAAAAAATGGAGGTGTGCAGCATAATCGGATGAACTGCTAAACACGAACATATTGGAAATTTGGATATAATGTTGAATTAGCCATGGTTTATCATACTCCAAGGCATAGGCCTGTTGAATCTGAAGCAAAGTACAAAGCAGACACATAGGCATAGGAATTCCATGAAAGCATGGGTGGAGGCTCAGCCTTGTCATTTGGTGGGAATTTTTTTTGAATTTAACCAATATGCGAGCGCAATTTAGTAAATCCAAAAGTATGCACAATTTAGTAAATCCAAACACATGCACAATTTATAAAATCCAAATGCATGTGCATTGTAGTTAACATCATTTTCATCATTATCATCAACACCATCATCATCATCATCATCATCATCATCACCTTCATCATCACCTTCATCATCACCTTCATCATCATCATCATCACCATCCTCATCCTTATCAACACCATGTTCATTGGTCATCGCTCATCCTCATCATCACTATGATCATTAGTCATCGCTCATCCTCATCATCACCATGATCACTGATCATCGATCACCATCACCATCCTCATCCTCATCATAACCATGATCATTGATCATCGATCATCATCACCATCCTCATCCTCATCATCACCATGATCATTGATCATCAATCATCATCACCATCCTCATCATCACCATGATCATTTATCATCAATCACCATCATCAAAATCGCCATGATCATCATCACCATCATCATCATCACCATCATCTTCATCATCTTCATCATCATCATCACCATCAACATCATGAACATCATCAACACCAGCGTCGTCGCCGTCATCATCATCATCATCACCTTCATCATCATCAAAAACATGATCATCATCATCATCAACATGATCATCATCATCACCATCAACATCATGAAAATCATCATCACCAATGTCATTGTCATCATCATCATCACCATCAACATCATCCTCATCATCCTCATCATCATCATCATCATGATCATCATCCTCATCCTCATCATCATCTTCATCATCATGATCATCTTCATCATCATCATCATCACCATCAACATCATGAACATCATCATCACCAACATCAACATCATCATCACGATTGTCATCATCAACATCAACATCATCATCATTGTCGTCATCATCGTCATCATCATCATCAGCAGCAGCAGCAGCCTCATCATTAGCATCACCTTCCTCCTCCTCTTCCTCATCATCATAAACATCATCGTCACCATTGTCATAATCATGATCAACATCACCATCACCATCATCATCATCATCATCATCATCTTCATCCTCCTCCTCCTCCTCCTCCTCCTCCTCCTCATCATCATCATCAACGTGATAACCATCATCACCATCAACATCATGAACATCATCATCACCATCATCATCATCATCATCAACATCATCATCATCATCATCATCATCATCATCATCATCATCATCCTCATCCTCATCATCATCACCTTCATCATCATCATCACCACCATCCTCATCCTCATCATCACCATGATCATTGGTCATCGATCATCATCACCATCCTCATCCTCATCATCACCATGATCATTGGTCATCGATCATCATCACCATCCTCATCCTCATCATCACCATGATCATTGATCATCAATCATGATCGCCATCCTCATCCTCATCATCAGTATCACCTTCCTCATCATCATCACCATCCACATCCTTGTCATTAGCATCACCTTCCTCATCATCATCACCATCATCATGAACATCATCATCACCATCGCTGTCATCATGATCAATATCATCATCACCATTGTCATCATCCTCATCATATTCATCATCATCCTCCTCCTCCTCCTCCTCCTCCTCCTCCTCCTCCTCCTCCTCATCATC
>LPNX010119941.1:171982-209898 GCA_001517045.1 Pseudotsuga menziesii
TTCTTCATCATCATCATCCTCATCATCATCATCACCTTCATCATCATCATTATCAACATCCTCATCCTCATCATCACCATGATCATTGGTCATTGATCATCATCACCATGATCATTGGTCATGAATCATCATCACCATCCTCATCCTCATCATCACCATGATCATTGATTGTTGATCATCATCAACATAGCCATCCTCATCATCACCATTATCATTGATCATCGATCATCATCACCATCCTCATCCTCATCATCAGCATCGCCTTCCTCCTCCTCCTCGTCATCATCATCATTAACATCATCATCACCATCGTCGTCATCATGATCAACGTCATCATCACCATTGTCGTCATCATCACCAACATCAACATCATCGTCATGATCATCATCATCCACGTCATCATCATCACCTGCATCATCATCATCATCACCATGGTCATTCTCATCATCACCATTATCATTGGTCATCAATCATCATCACCATCCTCATCCTCATCATGACCATGATCGTTGATCATCGAACATCATCACCATCCTCATCCTCATCATGACCATGATCATTGATCATCGATCATCATCACCATCCTCATCCTCATCATCAACATTGCCTTTCTCATCATCATCATAATCATCATGAACATCATTCCCACCATCGTCGTCATCATGATCAACATCATGATCACCATCGTCATCATCATCATCATATTCATCCTCCTCCTCGTCATCTTCATCAACATGATCATCATCATCACCATCAACATCATGAACATCATCATCACCATCGTCGTCATCATCATCAGCATCAGCATCATCATCATCATCATCATCATCATCATCATCATCATCATCATCACCCTCATCATCATCATCATCACTATCCTCATCCTTATCATCACCATGATCATTGGTCATCGATCATCATCACCATCCTCATCCTCATCATAACCATGATCATTGATCATAAATCATCATCACCATCCTCATCCTCATCATCACCATGATCATTGATCATGGATCATCATCACCATCCTCATCCTAATCATCAGCGTCACCTTCCTCATCATCATCATCATCGTCGTCGTCGTCACCGTCGTCGTCATCATGATCAACATCATCATCACCATCGTCATCATCATCATCATCTTCATCCTCCTCCTCCTCCTCCTCCTCCTCCTCCTCCTCCTCCTCATCATCAACATGATCACCATCATCACCATCAACATCATCAATATCATCATAACCATCGTTGTCATCATCATCAACATCATCATCATCATCATCATCATCATCATCATCCTCATCATCATCATCACCTTCATCATCACCATCATCATCATCACCATCCTCATCCTCATCATCACCATGATCATTAATCATCGATCATCATCACCATCCTCATCCTCATCATCAGCATCGCCTTCCTCATCATCATCATCGCCATCATCATGAACATCATTCTCACCATCGTCGTCATCATGATCAACATCATCATCACCATCGTCATCATCATCATCATCTTCATCCTCCTCCTCCTCCTCCTCTTCCTCATCATCATCACCATCAACATCATGAACATCATCATTAGCATCGTCGTCATCATCATCAACATCAACATGATCATCATCATCATCATCATCATCATCATCCTCATCATCTTAATCACCTTCATCATCATCATCATCATCACCATCCTCATCCTCATCATCACCATGATCATCAGTCATCGATCATCATCACCATCCTCATCCTCATCATCACCATGATCAATTATCATCGATCACCATCATCAACATTGCCATCATCATCATCATCATCATCATCATCATCATCATCATCATCATCAACATCAACCTCATTATCAACATCATCAACATGATCATCAACATCGCCATCAACATCATCATCAACAGCGTCGACATCATCATCAACATCATCATCAAAATCATCATCGTCATCATCATCATCATCACCATCATCATCACCATTGTCACCATCCTCATCCTTCTCATCCTCCTCCTCCTCATCATCATAAACATATTCATCATCATCATCATCATCATCATCATCGTCATCATCACCATCCTCATCCTCCTCATCCTCATCCTCATCCTCCTCCTCCTCCTCCTCATCATCATAAACATCTTCATCATCATCATCATCATCATCACCATCATCACCATCATCATCCTCATCATTACCATCATCATCACCATGATCATTGATCATCGATCATCATCATCAAAAGAGGCATGATCATTATGTTCATCATCATCTCCATCTCCTCCATCATCATCATCTTCATCACCATTGTCATCATCAACATCATCATCACCATCATCATCATCAACATCAACATCATCACCACCATCAACATCATGAACATCAACATCACCTTCCTCCTCATCATCATCATCACCTTCGTCATGATGATCATCAACATGATCATCATCATCACCATCAACATCATGAACATCATCATCACCATCGTCATCGTCATCATCATCATCATCATCATCACCATCATGATAATCATCATCGTCTTCATCACCATCAGTATGGAGGGATGGAGTAAGGAAGAAAAAGGAACATATAGGGAGGGATGCAGAGAGAATGAGGGAGGTATATTTAGAAAGAGATAGGGATATGTAGGGATTATTGGGGCTATAGAGAGAAACATTTATATGCATGAAAAGAAGGGAACACTAAAAACATTTCTTTTGTTGCTATCCATAGAAAACATTTGGGAATTTATGATCTTATTCATTGCCCTAGCCGTGCACCCACTCTATTTATTGTCTTTAACCATATCGCGTGCATGTTATACTTAAACAAATCGCATACGTGTTTTTACTCTATATAACGTGTGCACATTTTGCGACTCTAAAAACAGTGAATTGTTTTTGTCTGAGAGCAACTTCACTCTGTTTTTATGAATTTATCCCACTGCTGCTCGTATTTTTTCAAGAGCATGAGCCCACCTGTGAAAATACTGACAATTTACACATTCTTCATCATTCTCTTTGTTATGCAGGTGCAACATTGAGGATATCTTTCATGGTTGAGGAGCACACAGGATAAGATATCAAGCTTCAATGTCATTTCATGGTGATGGTGGATATACACAATTGTAGAAGAAAATCAGCTTGTGGAACAATTTATGATTTAACTTTCATTTTCTTATTATTCAATAGAACCAAAGGTAAATTTTCCCATTCATTATTCTTTTGATGGGAAATATGAACAATTGAGAAGGAAGATTGAAGCACCTTTAAGGATCAATAGTTATAAAGCAAGTTAAAGGTTTCAAATCTTGTAATTGAAAAGAAATAAAAACAAACTATATTGACATTGATCATTGTGGTGATGGGAATGTACGTAACCGAGGAAGAAAATCAGCAAGGAAGAAGAGACCGCAAGAAGTCATCGAAGAAGAGAAAGAAAAGAAAAGAATAGACATGATGAATCAGAGGCTTTCTTTGGAAACTAATCCAAATCCAATTATAGAGGATATGGCAGTTCATCTTATTAATCCAGCACAAGATGAAGTTTCAAATCCCACATCAAGTCAAAGTGATAAGTTACCATCTCAAGACAAAGCTAATAAAGAGGCGTTGTACATGGAGCCTACTGTTGAAGAGGCATTGGACATGGAGCCTAGTGTTGAAGAAGAAAATATTATTCGGACCATCAATGAGGATGTTGGACTTCCACGATCCAACTACCAGGAAGAGAATGAAGGACAACAAGTTGCTATTGAAACGCTAGAGCGTATTGTTGATGCACTAGATGATGGAAATCCAACCCCCTTACCTCCATTAGAAAGCACACGTCAAAGAAATTCGAAGCGTATACAAGTTGATGAAGGACTCCTCAATTCCATTGAAGGTACATTATCTAAACGTAGTATTTCTTATCAAACTCAATAGATACTAAATAAATATTTTGTTTCTAAATGTGATGGAGATAAATGTAGATTATTTTTATCATTGTTAAAATATAGGGGCATGAATATTGTTAGCAAATCGTTAGGGATAAAGATGATAAATCCTTCTGGAACAAGTTCTCATATAGTTAAAAGCTTAGTAGATGTCTTTGGTAAAATTTGTAAGAACACACGGTCAAAGGACCGCAATGCGGCTTGTTGTGTGTTACAAGCAATTGTAAATAAGAACACCAGGGTCCTTCGTTTTCTCAAGCCTACATCTAAACTAGTTAAATTGAATATAAAAACCCTCCATAGGTATTGTATTAGAAGAGAACTTCTTGACACAACCGCCTAGACAGATTTTTGGGCCTTTATTGGTCGGTTTCCACGTCGTGACATGAAGCTAGTTGATGCAGTAAAGGGACTAGTGTAGAGTTTTTGGCATGATCACACAAGGCCTTCTTCAAACCGGAAGCATGTACTAAAACTGAGAATGGGTTCAAAGGACCGTGAACCACATATTAAGCATATTCTTGATATAACATAGACAGAACTATACGAGAAATTTAGGAATGAACATAGACAATTGAATTTGGGGCGAAGATCTTTTCAGAAATGTAAGCCCTAGTATGTTAGAATAAATACTCTTCATAACACTTGTTGTTGTAGATACCATGTAGAATATGAATATTACTATGAAACATTTTTGTACATTCTTCATGTGTTGCATACTAACCATGTGCAGGATTTCTCCTTGACAATACCACCGACCTCATCAAGAGAAATCATTCATAGTATCAGGTGCAATAGGCTTGAGGGGCAAACTTACTATGCAAAATTCTGTTTGGATGGAACTTGCTCCAACTATGCTGGAATGGCATTATTGATCCATTGTATGCATGAGACTAGAGACAATGAATTTGGGAATATGGTTACAGACATGAAAAGCTTCAAATATATCAGCTATGAAATAGTCCGAGGGAAAGAAAGCAAAAAAATACAATTGGTGACATCTCAAGTACATGCATTTATATATAAATTTATGTTTGAACAGTTGCATTTCATTCCTTACGTACAAAAAAACCTGATATTGAGATTATTTTGTGTCAATAGGTACAAGTTAGTGTCTTCGTCAAGGAATTTATTGAAAAGACACGTCAATATGTTCAGCATGTCCACTTGGCACGATGGCAGGATGAGAAGTTTAGAATATGCAGAGATACATTTCCTCCTGGTACTATACTTTCAGTTGTTGATTTTTCCAAGAACTACACTCTGCAACCTCAAAATGAGATCCAAAGTCAGTATTATCACTCTGAGCAGGTTTCCTTAATGGTGCATATCACATATACACATGGCCCAAATAGCAGTGAAGAGCAAAGAGAAATTCTAAAGGAATATCACTTCTACATAAGTGATGATAGGTGCCATGACTTCCACTATGTACATCATTGCTTCATCATGTTCTATGATCATTTGAAGGGTAGGAACATACAGATGGATCGACACTGGATTTGGTTTGATGGATGTGCTGGTCAGTTCAAAAATGCATGCATATTTCAATGGTTGTGTTCATTGCATAAAAACTACAAAGTTTGACATATGTGGAACTATTTTGAGACTGGGCATGGTAAAGGAGAGCATGATGGAGCCGGAGCATGTGTAAAAACAGCCCTACAAAGAGAGGAATTTAAATTATCTACAATATATACTATTTGAAATGCTCAATCTATAGTCAGGCAGTGCACGTCAATAATGGGAGAGGAATCAGCTATGCGAGTAGAATCCACAAGAAAGAGACATGTGGAGAGATTTTTTTGGGAGGTGGTAGACGTAGATCATTCACATGCATGGGAATGCAAGACTGTTCCCGGGACTCATGACTTTCATTTGGTTCAAAGCTCTGATAACCTAGTATTTGAAATTTGGACTAGAAAAATCACTTGTTTTTGCCCGCCTTGTTGTGATGGTGACTGGGATGTGTGTGAATCATTGGATTGGGTTGATGGATGGGATCACATATCACTTCCACTTGATCAGCATGCAATTGTTGAGTTAACTCTGTTGGAAGAAGACAAATTGTTTATTTCTATAGATTTTGATCATGTATCAGACCTTGTACAACATGGTATGATGCATTTCCTTAACATTTTTTTGTAAAATTTACGTAGTCTTGAAACTCACATTAATGGCCTTGTATTGCATGGAAAATATTTGATCATATACCTACAATAATACTATCTAGGACACATATACGCAGTGGTTGCCTCAAAATATAGTGAATGGGGTGGTGATTACCGGTTGGTACATTGCATAGAGGGAAAGCAAACCCTCATTATGCCCATGACTGATGATGAAAACAACCACTTCCCCATTGGGTCTATGGTTGTTAAAGGTGAATATGTTACACATGACAACAATGCAAGAAAGAAGGTTGGATATGTTTACAGGGATTACAAACCAGGTGCAAGTGTGTATCACTTTACCAACTTAATTATTGGTACAAACCTCCAGGTACAAACAATGCCTAGTTGGAATTCATCGAAGGTATGCTACTTCTTACTAGATACAAAGCATGAGAGACTAATGGAGACCATCATTATAAGAGATGATCTGGAGGGCTTGGTTGTATGATAATAGGTGGGATCTAGCATGATGAGGTATGTATCATAATTGTAATTTTCCCATGTATGTTTCTTATGAATATGTTAATTTTGTGTTCTTGTATGCTACTTCTTACCCATGGGGGTTTCACTTGTTGACCAATATCATATCATGTTAGTTCATATTGTGGGTTCTAAAATTATCAAAAATCAAAGCAATATATTGCAGGTATTGGGGGGATGATGGCTTTAAGGTGGGGGTGGGTAGGGTGGTTTATAAGGATTGAGGTATAAAAAGGGGTGGGGAGGAGGTTTTATGTATTGGGAGGGGGTTTCAATAAAAAGTGTTTGGGTCAATATCTCTTGAAATTAAGGGTATTATTTAATATCCCATGATCACACGTGCTATGTGAGATGTTCACTAAGTGAAGGCCCCGTGTTCTTACCAGATACATAGCACGAGAGACTAATGGAAACCATCATTATAAGAGATGATCTGGAGGCCTTGGTTGTATGATACTAGGTGGGATCTAGCATGATGAGGTATGTATCATAATTTTAATTTTTCCATGTATGTTTCTTATGAATATGTCAATTTTGTGGTGTTGGATGCTACTTCTTACCAGATACATAACACGAGAGACTAATGGAGACCATCATTATAAGAGATGATCCAAAGGCCTTGGTTGTATGATATTAGGTGGGATCTAGCATGATGAGGTATGTATCATAATTTTAATTTTCCCATGTTTGTTTCTTATGAAAATGTCAATTTTTTGTTCTTGATATGCGAAATTTTCCATAATGTGTTTATAAATATGCCAAACATTCTCTTGTATGTGAAGTTAATGAACATGCCAAATTTTAAGTATGATCAATAAACCATATATATCAATCATATGAACATTTCAAGATCTCATTCACATGATATGCATAACATTAGAATACATACATGTACCTCTGTAGGTCATACCTATCAAAGTTCTTTGTAGGCTCTCTCACAGGACTAAAACCCTAAATTTTCAAGTAGGTAATATTGTCAATGTTTTCAGCCGATTTATACAACTAGGATGATGGAAAAAATATGCCGAAATGATAAACATATGTTTTAGGTCTTGTATAATTTCCTTCTTGACAGCTCAGCTCTTATACCCGCATGTCCATTGCCAAAGGGGTACACTACTACATTTCGATCCAAAATCCGATGGTTACTTCCGATGGCGTGTGGATTTCTTTTCTTAAACTCACCAAAAATCACAAGGTTAATTTTTTTTTGTAAATGTGGTGATAAGCGTCGCTTAAGTGACGGCTAGTTTAATCAGCGTCGCTTTACCAACGGCGCGAACATGAACTTAACTAAGAAAAGCGCTTTTGATTATGGTCGCTCAAGGTGCAAAGTATTTCATATCAAAATGAGTTTCTCTTTTTACCACATTGGCAGACAAATTCTAGCCCAGATCCTCGCTGTATACTAGTCACTCAATTTATTTTCTTCATCTAAACTGATCATGGAGACCTGCACCAGCCCAGTCCCAACAATTCCATCTAGAGGTTTGACAAAGCAATATCTAAACCTGAGCTGGCCATCTATTCAGTTAGCCATTTTCAATAAAAATAGCCTTTCAACTCCACCATATTACTCTGTCTGTGCTTGTACTTCTGCTTCTCATTTGGGGTCAAGGCAGAGAGCGCAGGCTGTAAAACCCATTAACGCTTTGGGAAGTTCAAGAGGAAGTATATCTCCATCATTGGACTCGGTAGGCACATCATCTAACTTATGGATGCCGAGACCAGAGGACCTAGATACCACCAATATGCTTCTCCGGCAGAGGATCGTCTTCTTGGGTTCCCAGGTTTCTTTCTCAGCTCCCTCTATTATTAGGTTTTCGAGAAGAAGAATGAGCTCCTCAGCTGAACTGGTCATTGTGGCTTTGTGGCAATTTCTGCAACACAATGCAACCAACATCCCAATACAACATAACACAATGCAAGGCCTAACAACTTGGGTATTCCTAAACTTAGTTTTGTATGTGGGTATAGCCTTACGGGTGACATTTGTCAGTCCATGGTCCTTACCTCTATTTGCATACAAACAATTCAATTGCATACATAAGGTAGGGTTCAATACTATTTTTGGATATACCGCATGTAATTTTTGGATTACCCAAATGGCATTTTTCGTAGGAAATATATATCACTTGCACGGATGCTTTAAGACGTCAAGCCATGTATAGATGTTCTCTGCCTTGTCAAGTCTGATCCTAATTTTGTGTTTTGTCTGGTTGGTTGCATTTGATAACTTTGATTTCCATGTAGTCATTTTATTGCATATACACAACACTGGTATTGATAACATGGTTCGATGCCATGTCTATAGTAAAGGTGAATGTTCTCGACGATGTAAACTTGCTACTTTATTGCTTTGGAGGATCTGAGCTTATTGTAGCTAGATTTTGGTTGTTGATGTGATGGGAAGGTAGATGATGTGAGTGCAGATTTTATTATTAGTCAAATTTTGATTTTGGATTTGGAAGATTCAATGAAAGACATTAAATTGTTCATCAATTCTCTAGGAGGTTCAGTGACTGCAGGTATACAAAGCCTTTTATCTAGGTTAATTTTATACTGTACCCCTGCTTTTAAGTTTTATGTTTATTTTTAAACAGAAACAGAATATTTTAACTCAATTTATACCAGATTACAGAGAAGCCAGCTCTGCTTAAGCCTTATACCCATAGGGTGTTTTACATTTCATACCCAAACTCTTTTGATTTCATTATTGCACTTCTCTAAACTTGTTTAAAAAATCAATATCTGACTTCTTAACCTACCTAACAGACATATTCTTTCAATTCTCAACAAAACTGATTTTTTATTAACTCATGGTTTGAGCTTGTTGGTGGTTGCGGCCACCTGGAGGTTGGTTTCAAAAACAAACATTCTAAACTACTAATTGTCAACATGTTTCAATTTTTACCCATACATCAGACATTATCCACAGTTTTCAGTATTCCTCATTTAAGTATATAGTAATACCAGCATAATTTCATTAACTTGTTTGCTTCTTCCAGCTTATCACTTGTGCAGTGTGAACTAATGAGGAAACTGTACATCTTAAATTTTGGCACTAGCCCCTTTTTAACCATATCATCATAAAACATCAAAGTATTTTTTGTTTACCTTCCTGACAATAGAAGATAACATAATCCACATAGCGTGAGTTAACAAGCGTGAGCAAATCCTCATTTGGAATTTCCCCAAGTGTATTGGCTGCCTGCACAGAAGTTGTCTGAACTTCTGAAGGTTGTCATAATTTATGACATGTAAATTTGCATAGTGATAGTACAACTTGAAATGGCAGCAGTTGGAACCTTTAATTGAATTCCCCTGAATGTAGTTGATGCTTCTTGTAGCTTTCCTTCATGATAAAGTATTTTGATGAATTCAGCATATGAGACATCAAGCTCTGGCCCAACCAATGATTTGTCACTACCCAAAAAACTGTAGTATTTACTATTTAGAGCATAATCTACTGTGGATACCGATGCCAAGAAACTAAGTTGCATGAAACATGGAAATGTGTACAAGTTTTGGAAATGGGAACACCTGGAAACATGACCCCCTCCATGTTGGAACATTGGGGAGAACATTGTATATATATATGTGTGTGTATTAAATAACAAATTATCTTGCAAGAAATAAGAATGCCAGGTTTATTTGTAGGTAGGTTTAGAAGTGAATCAGAAGTTAATCTGTCTTCATTTTCCACAAATTACTTTATTCTATATCCCTTCCTGTAGGTTTTAGGGGCTGAATTTGGTGTAATAAAGATCTCTGAGACCGCTGCAAAACACTGTTCTAGAATTAACCCTCCAATGTATGCCTTTTATAGACTTTGTATTAGGGTGAAAATCCATCCAAGGATACAAAATTAGGCTTGAGGAATGATGCCGCTGCTACAGGAGAAATCTAACAGTCACTTTAAGGCCTTATTTTTCTTCCTCTGCCCCACAAAATCTATACCATATGCAAATGGGGAGTGCTACCAAACATCCATGGAGATAAGGAATACCATGTGTGAAACACCATCAAGCCACCAATCTACACATTCATCGATGATCCAAGGCATCATCAAATGAACATGTCATCCTTTACTGAAATTGTGGTGAAGATCATAAGTGGACACCCATGCAAAATGGGAAGTAACAGGGTCCACTACCTTCCTACCAAAGCTGAGCAGGTGGTTCACTTCCTATTTGGTCAGGATATGCTAAAATATGTGGAGAACATGTCTTTGGCTCAGCTTCCTCCACCTTTATATGGCCATGACCTTCCTTGTTGCTTTAATTCTAGACTGGACTTCACTACCCCATTGTGCATATTTTGTACAACTAAGAAGCTCATCACAAAAGAATGCAAACTTGATAAAAACCTTTGCAATCCTTTTACATGGAAATTGGACATCTTCTCCAAGCTGTACATCATTTGATACATCCTCAAGCAAGCCCGAATACACTGTGTATGCAGAACTGGCCAATGAAATACAGTTCTGTATTGTCTTTGACCTAATGCAATGCAATGGAAAAACCTTGAGGGAAACTCTTGCAAGTTGTGAAGTTACATCCCCTTCAAGCAACTTCAAACCAGTTTTCCATATAGGTATATCATTATAGGTGCTAGTGACCTTAATCTCCTCACCTCTAAAAAAGAAATGAACATCTTTGAGATGTTTCTTTGACCTGTTAAATATCATGACCTTGGATTTACCTAGGTTGATTGTCAATTGACGAAGATCACAAAAGAGTGCCAAGGTGTCCAGGTTCTTTGGTAGAAACTCCGACCTTTTCCTCACTAGAAAAGTTTGGAATATGAATATATATGTTAAGTGTTTCAGACTTCAAGCAGAAAGGCCTAGGTCTTATGTCAGGCCCATCTAATGTTCTACTGCATGGCTGAACCACATCATTAAACTCCCCTATGTCAGTAAATCCTGTACATGAACTTCCCAAAGAAACATATTTTGTTCTTGAAGGTGACTGGATGCAGGTAATAGCAAAAACAATAAGTTCATTCCAAGCAGATAAGTGTAGCAATATATCAATACAAGGCACAGAAATTGAGGCTTCACTGACCCCTGTATCCAATGTGCATAAACGTACACCAATACCTGGATGGGATGACTCTTTTGAAATGCAATTCAAGAGGGTTACTGCATTGCTGCATGAGATTATATCTAAGCTTAGAATTTCCAAAGCCAGAGCCTCAAGAGATTCATTTCTTCAAAATCATGACACTTTAAGACATCGTGCATCTACTTTTCCAATCAGTTCCAAGACATCAACAGCCTATTCTCTGGATGTATGCAGCTTCAGTAAAATGTTTGACATGAGAAACTTAACATCTACTGAATATGCTAGAGGAATTTCTGATTTAACAGTTTTAGAGCACTTAAAATCCACTATTGATTCCATGAACTGAGATACACTTGACACAAATAGTTGGGATGCTGTGCTCACTGTAGAAAGTTTTAACACAACATCCTCTAAGGCTTGCACTCCACTAAGAAAATATTTTTCTGCAAAACAAATAATAAAACAAGTGAGGAATCCTTGAAGAACTAAAATGAAATATATTCTACTTTTTCATTCTCTACAGTAAATAAATGAGAAGAAAAAGCTCCTACCTAAGACATTTTCTTCAAAGCTTTGAGCATTAAATACAATGCTTGTAGGTACAACTGGATGGTGAGATAATCCTTTTACATCGCATAGAATTCTTAGGGATAGATCAGCATCTAATCTTTCAAATAAGGGTAATTTTTCACTTTCCAAGCATGGATATTTTCCATATATTCTTGGCTCATTATTCTTTGTTGAAGCAAATGACAATGATAGCTGTCTTCCAGCAATATCAATGATGTCCATTTTAGAATCACCCAAATAGACTGCAGGTATACTTTTGTTATGCATATTTCCATTCATATATGCATTTGTACAGCTGGGAAGAAGTGTGAACAATAACTGCGGTAAACCAAGTTCCAGGAACTCATTACAAGATTTTTCCACTGGCAGAATTAGTACAGAATCAATCACTTCCACTTTATAGTGGAACTGAGAACTTGTGTCCTCAGAAGTCAATTTTTCTTTGTTCTTCAATAGGTCCGACTCTGTTTGTAAGTATTGCTCCCAGTGAGAAGATCCAAATCACAATAGCTAAAAAATCACTCGGTAAAATGCAGCATATATGTTGGATGTTCAGACTCATTTCAAGCTCTGAATATCCATTAATTTGCTCTTTCTTCATGAAATATTAATTCACAATTTGGCATGGACCATGAAATAAGGGTCCCCAGAGGACTTCACCAAAATTAGCAGAATCCCATAAGGACAAGAGTCTCACGCCCTCCAAAGAAACCATCACATCCCATGAAGAATTGTCCTCGGAAAGAAAAACAAGAGATTAGGATTTGGGTATTACAACTGTAGCCAGAACACAAGTAGAGTCATGAAAATGAATATCTGTACTGTTCACTTCAAGGTCAATCTCAAATTTGTATTTATCAGAAGCATCACTTTCATTAATACCAGTGTTGACATCGATGGCTGTTGCATTTCCAAGGTTCTTTGGTTCGATGTCCCCTGACAGGTTTGTGTAGGATGCTACATCTTCTGCCTTCACAGTCTTATCAAACACTGGTCCATATTTCTCATCATTTATTGAATTTATTATGCATGATTGATCTTCGTTTTTTGAAAATCCATGCTTAAAGCAGACAAAGGGAAATTGGTCAAATGAAAGACCCATGTTTTTTGAAAAGTCATCAAGCCTGATACTGGAGATGTCAAATTTTGGGCACTTTATATTGGTGACTGATTGCTGAGCTATCTTTTCTTCCCCAACTTCCACCACTGGGGTATTGTCTACTGTTCTGACCCCAGATGGCATGCTTTCTTGGAAAATGACATCATAGAAAAACCTGTGTAAAGTTCCAATCACCTTTGGATGATAGTGATATTCTAAATTGTGCAAGCATACTTTTATTATCGGTGTAACATGGTCTGTTTGGCGGATATGTTGACAGAGAAAGAAAACAAGTTTATCTTCTAATTCACTCTTCAATTCAGTGTAGCACAAAGAATTTATCCGCGTAGAAGAAAATTTATCATCTGCTCTTATGATAGACGGCCCAGTGGGTAAAATTTTGTTTGTACACAGTATACTATATGCTGGACTCCCTACTAAATTAGGAACTTCTATATTTATTGTTTCCATACCAATCCCTAACTTGCACCCACATGCCCCTTGGACAGATCTGCAATCAAGCCAAATATATGCAACAAGATCAGTAAACAAGCTAGCAATGAATTGACATGCTATGCAGTCAACAATTTGGGAAACACAAAACTTTTGAACGAAAAAACTTACTGGACAACAATATTGGTCAGGTAACTTACTCAACATTCATGTTCTCGATTTGAGCATGCAGTGTAAGCTTTTCCTGGCAAGTTTCACCCCCCTCATCAAGACACAGTTCAATTGATAGGGACTTCAATTCAGCTATTACCTTGTGCTTTACAACATTGAGCATGTCTGCAGTACATTTTTTGATGTTCAAGGAAATACCCGGCTGATTGTTGCACAAGTTGTCAACACCAATACCACCAAATGCTGAGCCTTCTGGCACTTTTCTACCATCAAACACATTGCTCAATTCAGAGATGGCTGTTATTTGTTCTCTTTTAAAATCATCAGGCTTCAACCGATGATAGGTACCATTGCTTCTTGTCCTGAGAATGTTATGTCATAACATGAACCTTACTATTCTGTGACCTGTCTACCATGTGGGGAATTATAATTTTGGGCAATGTGGCCAATTCGTAGGTCAGGTTCTTTATGATTTAGGATACAGAATGACCTTTTTATGTATTTCAACTTTCAAGGAATCTACCTTTAAAACAAAATGTTGGTCCTTCTGATTTTTCTAAAAAAAATCATATTTCTGGTTAAAAAGCACATCAAAGTATGTATACGCTCTTTGCTCTCAACTCTCTATATGCAACAATTTTACTTCATATTTGGAATTTATTGAAAATTGCTTCAAATCAGTATTATAATTCTTATTGCTTTGAAACCTTTTAGCATAGTGCTTTTGCAGGTTTGCAGGACTAGGAGCAGGGCTTGCTTGGGGTACGATTCAAGAGTCTGCAAAGAGGCTTGTGTTTGGAAAGGGTGATCTACTGTCATATTTTTTCATTGTGGTTTAAGCTTGTCCAACTGTGAAGCTGATACTTTTGTATTAAAAGATGAGTTACAAACTATTTACTTATTTAAACAGAATAGGAGTTAGCCACAAAGATTGTAATCATTTTCATCTTTTGCTCTTTCTATTCATACTTGTGCATTGTCATTATGATTAACTACTCACCTTTCCCTGATAGAAGTAAATACATTGACAGTTTGTTATGCTGTCTGGCAGTTTCTCTTTTCGTTCACAACTTTAATCATTGTTCCAGACCTAAACTAATTGTGGTTCCAGTTTGTGATCAGTTTTTAGCAGTCACAGCTCTACACAACTATCCAACTTGATAGCATTTAGTATATAGAGGATCTTAAGGGAGTATGAACTGAAGATACTAGATTGAATGCATGGATAAACTCAACTCATCCTTTCATGCTTTAAGACATTTATTTGATAATAAGATTCTTAATGTGTTTTTTTTACTTTGGGGATTGTTCAATCATTCAAGTTTATAGTTCGTCATATTGTGCTGTAGTAATCTCACTGCTATGATCCTCTTGTTCATGTATTCCTCCATGCATAAACAAGGGACATGTTGTTTACTCTCTGACGACTCGAATAAAGCTTGTGAAGTGGCTCTGGGAAGTTACTACTTAAATGAGAGTAAACAACCACAATCACAAAAGAAATGGCTTAAACGAGAGTAAACAACTCTGTGACCCCTGTGGCACACCCTGGCACAAATAGAACAACACCCTTTAGAAACAGTCAAATCGCAAGTGTAGCAGAAATAATGACCTGTCAAAATAGCCTGTCAAACTTTATGGTCTTTGTATGATGTTTGAAGCTGAGAGAGTATATCTAGAATGATATTTGCTAGTTGTGATAGCTCCCCTGTATGGCCAAAATGAACATTATGGCGTAGAATTCTGCTAAAACTTATGAAGTATTCAATTTCAACACTTTGTACCACATGATATACCCATGATTCTAAGTAGCCTGTTCCTGTTTTTAAATCTTCTCTCCAACAAACCAAAGCCCAAGTTTAGTTTTTCTCAGTTGACCTGCCCCTTTCATGTTTCACATCACCATATAGTCTTTCATCTTCTTCGTAGATACTTTCCTGAGCCCTTTTTCCAGTTGACTCGACCCTTTCATGTTTCACACCACCATACCCATGGTCCAATCTTGCATCTTCTTTGGAGATACTTTCTCTATCCCTTTTGCCAGTTGACCTACCCCTTTCATGTTTCACATTACCATCGCCATAGTCCAATTTTGCATTTTCTTCATAGTCAGTCATTTGCCTATTTTGATCTTGCCCCACCCATCTACCAATGCTTCCATCCATCTGCATTGCAGAATGATTCTCTCCCATAACACCAGTGGGAAGCATTCCCATTCTGCTAGTTGTTATACCCTGGCCCCAAAAAGAAGGATTGACATGAGGAGCTACCCTAGGAAGACCTGCTCCAATAGCATGAAAAGGTCTAATCATTCCAGGAAATTGATTTCCATGACCATATCCTCCATAGACACCACCTCCTCTTACCATATGAGGCCCAAATAGTGGATTAAATCCTTGAGCCATCAGTCCATGAGGAGCTATTGTCCCTGTAGATGTACCTCCCATCAAACCTTGTTGGCCATGTCCATATGGACCTCCACCACTAGCCATGCCTCCTCTCCCCATGGTGTTCATGCCCATGTTTCTTCCTCTTCCTCTTCCTTGATAACCCCATCCCCTATGAACCATGCCTTGTGCATATCCATTCCTACCTGAATCCATATTGCCATAGTTCCATCTACATTCTCCACTTTGATGAAAGCCACTACCTCCATCATTCATCTTTCTCCTTTGATTTTGTGTTTGAGTTTTTAATGGTTGCTGATGACGTGTATGGGTTTTGTTTATCTCTACAGAACTGAACTGCCCCAAATTAACAAGAGAAGAAAATGCTATCACACATGGATGCCCATTGAACAAGCGACCATGCATTCCAACTTTGCAGTTATAAGCAGCAGTGTGATCATAGAACTCAACTTGGAAATATCCTTTTGATTTACCGCTTGCTTTTTCCTCAGAGAATTTTATATCTTTCACTTTCCCATACTCTGACAATGTAGTTTCAAGGTCTGCATATGTTGTCCACCAGTGTAGCTCTCCCACAAACAGCACTGTTCCTTGGTCTACACCTGAATGCAAAAATGAATTATCTTGTTGACCCGTGCACACAGTTGAAGGACCTTTTCCATTGGAAATGGAGGCAATAGGAGACGAAGCTGGACCTATTTTGTTGGAAGAGACAGCAGGATATGATGTACTGCCCTGTCCAGAAGAAGCACCAAAATTGTTTCCTCCTGATTTTAATGATCCACCACCAAAATTCAATCCACCTGGTTTGCCTGATGCTGCAAACTCTCTAAAGATTACAGTTGCATTTCTAGCATGACCTTGGAATACTTCAGGTACTTCCATATTTGATTCTACTGCTTCTGCGCTTACTAGACTACCCCTATCTTCCAATGGAGAAGCAACAAGTCTGGATCCAGGGAATGATTGCCTTTTATCATATTGATTTGTGCCTTGGGAACCCTGCTGCATATATGATTCATCATCCTCATACATTGTACAATTTTTTGGAGCCTTATTACCATTTGATGTAAATGAAGTTGTTGAAGAAGTAGGCCCAGGATGCCCAAATCTCAGCTCCTTTTCCATTCCTCCTCTGTTCTGTATTACAGTGTCATCATTCCAATGGTCCCTTTTAGGATGAGACTAGATAGAACATTCAATAATATTCCAACTGATCCCTCCTAGCTCAACTTTATTAACTTCATCATGTAAAGGCCCACCAATTCTACCTTCCCCTGGTATTGGTCCCTTAGTCTACTCAATTTCATATTGAAGTTTTTGCTAGCCCCTTCCATTTCCAACATGTTCTTGCTTGGTGCCGTGGTAGGAAATCACAGGTGCCTGGATAAAAATCATGTTTAAATCATTGTAAATATCATCACATTCATCATCATCAGCCCAGGTTGCATCAACTGTTTGATCTGTCTAAAAAATGCTATTCTGCTCAACTCCTCTGAAATCATCATCCTCAATATCTAATTGCTCCTCTCTAGGTTCCATTATTGTCCAAAATTCTTGTAAATTACCTATAATTGCACAAGAAGAGATATAACTATAAGTAGATGCCCTAATAGCCTATACCTAGAAAAGCATACACACAGAAAGAACACAATAATTCTTTGCAATTGTAGACACAAAAAGTAACTCCATATCCGCAGTCCTGCAAGAAGTCAAATCCTGGTGCTCTACAATTGCACTAACACAAACCCCCCCTCCTCTGCAATAACTCACAAGTAATAGAGAACCTAATTCTCTGCCAACAAGCATTTTCTTAATAGAAACAACCTCTCAAACTGTCAATCTTTGTGGAAAAGGCATACACACCTAGAGGGATCATAAAACTTGGAAGTGCAAACCTCAATGTTTTTGCACTAGAAACATTGAGATATCCTAGATTGTTTAGAGTTGTTTTAATATAATAAGTGAAAAAAAAACCTCAGTTATTTGGAACATTATGGTAATTTGAAAAATAATACCTGTTTTTTCATTTTATTTTATAAACATTACACACTTTGTTACCGATTGGCAAGCAGAGAAATGGCATCACCCCCACCAAGATTGTAGAGTACATAGCTTCTGTGGGTTCGAGAACCCAAATTTGTAAAAACTGTTAATACTATTTTTCCAAGGGCATTATTGCAAAGAAGATACTGTAAATCAAAGATGAAACTCTGGATTATATGCTACGTAACTATGTAAATAATTTATTTTTTTTTAAATCACTGCCGTCGCTTAAGCGACGCCTATAGCTGTCTCTTATCCGACGCTTACCAATGATTTCCGTCGCTTAAGCGACACCTCTAGATGTCTCTTATCCGATGCTTACCCATGCTATCTGTCGCTTATCCGACGCCTCTAGTTGTCGCTAATCCGACATTTACCAATGATATCCGTCGCTTATCCAACGGCCATGCTGTCGCTTTACCAACGGCCTGAAGATTATTTTCTCAAAAAAATTTCACTATCGTCGAAGATATTATGTCGCTTAACCGACGCTTGACATTTAACCGATGGTTACTTAGGTGTCGCTTAACCGACGATTACATAGGTGTTGGATAACCGACGACAAGTTTCCGACGCTTAAAAAAAAATCAAAGTGTTGTACATGCGACAGGAAAGTCTCGAAAATCGGACATGATGGCCGTCGGATTTTTGGTCGAAATGTAGTAGTGGTAGTGCATAGTAGTGTTGGAATCTAATCTCATTTTTTTATTTAAAAGTTTAATTTCTACTTAAAAGATAATAAAAGATAATAAGAGATTTGAGCCAAAGATGGACAATGCATTTCATTCCAACGAAGGCCAAAATTTGAAAACCCTATCCCTAACTAGGGTTTATTGTTTAACATGCATGGCCCATAACCATAACCCTACCTAGGAAACCCTAATCCTAACCCTAATCTTATCTTACTGTCACAACTCAATTCAGAATCAATCTAATGTCCAACTCAACTTTTTCAAATCTGGTGGACTTACGCTTCAAATCATGTTGATTCATGAAGTTGACTTTAGTGTGCATGTATTGAGATCATTAAAACCTTTAAATATAATACTTTTTTCATGCACGGTTTCCATTCTATGCCCCGGGTAGGGATTCAATAGGTGTCACTGAAAGCCTGTAGGAGGTGGGATTCAACATGCCACAGAATTATGACCATTGCTCAAATTGATGAACCATCAACTCCAATGGATTTAGGACATCGGGATAGTGCTAGGGTGGCCCTCTAATATGGTTCCATGGAGAAGAGACCATTATTTTGGTCAATTTTCGAAATTAGGGTTTTGCTTAGTAAGTGAATGTGAAATTTTTGCACATGGGGGTCAAATTTGCATATTGATTGACAATGAAGGTGTTGCTAGCATTTCCACATAACAAGTTCCTAAACATGCTTTTACGATGCACCGGAAGCTCTTTTTTAGGCACGGTTTCCATTCTACGCCCCGCGTAGGGATTCAACAGGTGTCCCTGAAAGCCTATAGGAGGTGGGATTCAATGTGCCACAGAATCATCACTGTTGCTCAAATCAATGAACCATTAGCTCCGTTGGATTCAGGACATCGGGATAGTCCTATGGTGGCCCTCTAATCTACTTCCATGGAGAAGAGACTATTATTTTGGTCAATTTTGGAAACTAGGATTTTGCTTAGTAAGTGAATGTGAAATTTTTGCACATGGGGGTCAAATTCACATATTGCTTGACCGTGAAGGTGTGGCTAGAATTCCCACATAACAGGTGCCTAAAAATTCTTGTACAATGCACCAGAAGCCCTTTTTTATGCACGGTTTCCATTCTATGCCCCTGATAGGGATTCAACAGGTGTCCCTAAAAGCCTGTAGGAGGTGGGATTCAACGTGCCATAGAATCATGATCATTGCTCGGATTGACAAATTTTTGGCTACATTGGATTTACGACATAGGGATAGTGCTAGGGTGGCCCTCTAATATAGTTCCATGGAGAAGAGACCACTATTTTGGTCAATTTTGGAAACTAGGGTTTTTCTCAGTAAGTGAATGTGAAATTTTTGCACATCGGGGTCAAATTCGCATATTGCTCGACCGTGAAGGTGTGGCTACCGTTCCCGCATAACAAGTTCCTAAAAACGCTTATAAAACCCATTGGTAACCTTTTTTTATGCATGGTTTCCATTCTATGCCCCAGGTAGGGATTCAACAGGTGTCCATGAAAGCCTGTAGGAGTTGGGATTCAACGTGCCATAGAATAATGACCGTTGCTTGGATCGACGAACTGTCGGCTCTGTTGGATTTAGGACATCTATATAGTGCTAGGGTGGCCCTCTAATCTAGTTCGATGGAGAAGAGACCATTATTTTGGTCAATTTTGGAAACTAGGGTTTTGCTCAATTAGTGAATGTGAAATTTTTGCACATGGGGGTCAAATTCGCATATTGCTCGACCGTGAAGGTGTGGATAGAATTCCCACATAACGCATGCCTAGACACACTTGCATGACCCACCGAAATCCCCTTTTTATGCACAATTTCCATTCTATGCCCCGAGTAGGGATTCAACAGGTGTCCCTGAAAGCCTATAGGAGGTGGGATTCAACGTGCCACAGAATCATGATCATTGCTTGGATCGAAGAAGCATTGGATCTATTGAATTTAGGACATCAAGATAGTGCTAGGGTGTCCCTCTAATCTAGTTCCATGGAGAAGAGACCATTATTTTTGTCAATTTTGGAAACTAGGGTTTTGTTCAGTAAGTGAATGTGAAATTTTTGCACATAGGGGTCAAATTCACATATTACTCGACCATGAAGGTTCGGCTAGTGTTCCCACGTAATACATGCCTAAAAAAACTTGCGCGAACAACCGAAAGTCCTTTTTGATGCATGGTTTCCATTCTATGCCCTAGGTAGGGATTCAACAGGTGTCCCTGAAAGTCTGGAGGAGGTGGGATTCAACATGCCATAGAATCATGACCGTTTCTCAGATCGGAAAACCATTAGCTTCGTTGGATTTGAGACATGGAGATAGTGCTAGGGTGTCCTTCTAATCTACTTCCATGTAGAAGAGGCCATTATTTTGGTCAATTTTGGAAACTATGGTTTTGCTCAGTAAGTGTTTGTCCAATTTCTACACATATGGGTTAGGTTTTCAAATTCCTTGAATGTGAACATGTGGCTAGTGTTCCAACATGGAACCTGCCTAAACATGCTTGCACGACCCACTAAAAGCTCTTTTTGATTCACGGTTTCCACTCTATGCCCTGGTTAGGGATTCAACGAGTGTCCCTAGAAGCCCGTGGGATGTGGGATTCAACGTTCCATAGATTGATGACTGTTTCTCAGATTGATGAACCGTCAGCTCCGTTGCATTCAGTACATCACAATAGTGCTAGAGTGGCCCTCTACTCTGGGTCAATGGACAAGGGATCATTTTTTTGTCAATTTTGGAAACTAGGGTTTTGCTCAGTAAGTGAATGTGAAATTTTTGAAGATAAAGGTCATCTTGAAGGCGATTGTAGATCTTCCCCACATATAAGAGATGTGAGCATTTCTACGATGAAATGCAGGAGGAGACAATGCCATTATGTCAGTAACCACATAATGAAACATGTTTATCTTTAGAAACAAGTGGCCATTCTATTACACCATTATTACAAAATATATATATCTTCATGCTACGAATGCTTCAAAAAGGCCATGTACATTAATCGCACATAACTTTCATCTCTTTCAAAGTTATTACTCGAGGCCATTCATCAAATTCCATGTACATTAACAAAATGATAAAATAATGTGTAGGGCATACATAATGTGTAGGATATAGTCATAACCATTATTTAGAATCAACCTTATAATACTCAGATACTTTTAGGTTTGATGTGTATCCCATGTATTCGTTAGATGAAAGACATCATGCAAAAAATAATTTTATTTATGTAGACCACACCGGTGCATCATTTAAGTGTGTCAACTTCGTGCATCCTTTAAACGTTTGTTAGGTTGTTATGTGGGTAATGTGCTTTTGTATTCCACCAAGTTGGATCAGTTGGTTAGCTATGCTAGGTGCTTAAATGTGTATTAGACCTATGTTACATATTTTTTAATACAATTTGACATTGTTAATATAACATTGTATATGCAATTGGATCGTGGTAAAAAACAATTAAAATGTACATTTTTGTCATTACGTAATTTATTGTAATTGTGCATTGTTCTCAAATTTATAACTGATATCTCCATACAATCGTAAAATCTATAAAAAAATGGGAACATTACACATAGAAACATTCTTCACCACACATGTATAATCACACTTAAAAGACTGAACCATGAATATCTCAAGAGCCTTGATATGAAATATTTTTTATACCATGAAAGTTATAATACAAAAATCTAAGGCCTATCTATGGCATGCCAATGTACATGTATGAAAAACATATTTGATGTACATGTGCAAACAAAAGTACATTTGTCCTGGACCGTGCCCCTATACTCTAACTCCAGATTGTACATAAAAATACATATTTGTCCTGGACTAACACATCAAAATTATAACTTTCTCTTGTTTTTCCTGGACCCTGATGCTCCTCATCTCTGTCTACGACCACTATGCATCTTTGGTTACTGCAAATCAATGACAATATTTCTTAATTAGGTACTTGAACTAGTACTGTCCATCAATAACAAAGTTTGAAAATTTAAAATATGACTCAATTGTAAATAAAACAAAGACCCACTACATCTGTCGGGGGTATAGGTGCCTGTGGTGTTGAGGGTGTAGGTTCCTCTACTGTCCTCCACCTTGCAGTGAACCTCTCTACCATGCTTCTCTCCGAATTAAAAATATATGTCAATTATCTCAAGAATTATCAACATGTACATGAATGAGAAAGTACTAATCAATTATGTAAAAAATGAACATCTCACCAAAAAAACCATTTCTAGGGGATGAGGCTAGTACTCTTCAGTAGTAAGGGGAGCCGTAGGTTGAACATCAACCTCAGCTGCTTGCACTAATGGACGAGGGTGTGGCTACATTCACCAAATGATTAAATAGTTAGACATCATGAATGTCCAAAAACAATACAAATGAAATGTACAATTACAAATATTCAAGTAGATGTACCTCACATTGACTTATCCCTATTGTAGATGCAGCATTGACAGCGGCATCAAAAATACCACTAAGTTCTAGCACAGATGACTCTACATCCTGATGCTGTAAACATGTGAAAATAACGTTAAGAAAAACCACTTGTGAAGTGAATACATAGCTCACCAACAACTGCCATTGGAAGTGTGTACATTACCATGGAATGAGTAGGTTGATCCTCATGCACACCCACTCTGTTCAAGGAAGAGGGACCTCGTTTGGTGTAAACAACCCCCTTATCTATGTTTGGACTACAGGGAGATCCAAACCAAAGAGGTGGTGCAGGGATCTGCGATGATGTCTGCATTCATAAAGTGTTAGCATAGTTAGATATGGATTTGAATGGATGGAATAATATGTACTTAAAAAATAACATGTTGTAATATACTTACCCCTTTCTGGGACATATCTCCACCATGGGAGTGACCGCTTCCATCAATTTCTTGCCCCTCTTTAGATGCCTCTAGCATCTACAAGTTTAAAAATTATATTTACATTAGCGATCTATAAAGGAGTGTACACTAAGAAATTTAAATAATTCGAACAAGATTCAATCATAACCCATGTACTTACATTCTTCAAGTAGTTGTAAATTCCACCTTGGACTATGTCGTTGATATCAATGTCTCCAGCATCACGTTCTAAGTGGGGTTCCTGCAACTTCAAAAATTGTAAATATTAGACATTTTAATAAATTAATCAAGACTAACACATGCATTAACAAAATTATATGTATTAACAAAATGACAAGTGTTTAAATATTACCTCAATTCTGGTTCTTTAGTCCTTGGGTACAACCACATTGGGTGTAGTACCACCCCCGTGAGAGGCTTCAATCTCCTACAAGAGTAAATATTGCATATATATTACGAATCTTTTAATATGTTAGATATAGTATGGAACAATTAAAAATTGAACAATAACAGAGTTTTAAAACAATGTCCTTACCTGAACCATGGGGACATCACTTAGTGAATCTCTTACATAGCACATGCGATCATGGGATATTAAAGAATACCCTTAATTTCGAGAGATATTGACCAAAACTCTATTTGTTGAAAACCCCTCCCAATACTTGAAACCTCCTCCCCACCCCTTTTTATACCTCAATCCTTATAAACCACCCTACCCACCCCCACCTTAAACCCTTCATCCCCCCAATACTTGCAATATATTGGTTTGATTTTTTATAATTTTAAAACCCACAATATGAACTAACATGATAGGATATTGGTAAACAAGTGAAGCCCCTGTGACCTGACCACCAGTCATCGTAGTGGTACAATGTCTTGTCCTAGGACCATAACAGGGTCCCCCACACAATGTGCAGACATGTGGCTCGCTCTGAGGCACATGGGATGTCGGCCTATCCCCACCAATAGATGTCCCTCCACCACCAGAAGCTGGTGTTTGTACACTAGAAGAGGAAGAGGGCGCTTTCTGGTCAATAGTGGTCATGTGTCGAGAGACCATCTCAGCTAGAGTAAAAACTGAATCCTATGTCTGGGAAACCATGTCATGTGTAGGATGGATGTCTGCCCTCGATAGTTGGGCATGGGGTGTAGGTATCTATGGATTGGCATCTCTATTCCTAGCATGGGGTCGGTGTTGGGGCATCCCCCTACCAACTCCTTGGAATCCCAACATGTCAAAATAGTTGACATGTTTCCCAATCACAAACTCTGCATACAATTTTTGGAGGAATTACATCGGTACTTCCTTATTGTTGTGAGGGGGAAATGTCAAAATTCATGTACCACCTATCCATCCAATTGTCTCTGATGGGTGGAAAAGTGCACCACTCAATAGAAATATGTGGCCTGCTGATATCTGGAATGTCATCCGTCCTAGGTAGTCTAAACAATGAATAGATGGCTTGTTTTGTTATTTTCAGCTTTTTTACCTCATTGTAACTCAACCCATCAGCATATTGTTGCCTTTTCATCTCCCTATAAGATGCGATGCTCTACAAAAAATCATTCAATCTTGCGATTGTATCAACAATAGACAGCAATGAATCTGACAAGGAGTGGTGAAGCTCATCTCCACCCGTCCAAGCCGAACCAATCTCTCTCAAATGGACAATAAACCTCAGTATCTCTGCATTGTTATGATCCATAGTAGCCACTACAATCATAAATACAAATAAAATATCATTAGAAATATAAACACACGATGTAATGACATATCTAAGAACTGAAAACTGTATAACTAATGACATATAAACTAAATATATCATGTAAATTTAAGAATTGATCTTGAATTTTACAGTAAAGAATAAACATTTAACATTTTTTCATTTCATATTTATGTCCTAAATTCAAGTATTAATTCCAATTTTTAAGTACATGCATGTGTACATAAAGTGTCTTGAGTGCATATGTTGATTACGAAGCTCCTCTAGCTTATTTTAAGGCTTGGATTATGAAGTTTTGTTGAAATTGTGAGGTGCTGATTATTGCCTTTCTAGGACCAGCTCACAAATTACGGGTAGAGGCAACAACTAGACCCTAGAATAGACGGCATAATGTGATGTTGATGAATACAATCCCAGTATAGGAAACGATTTTGTTAGATATGTAATTATTTGTTGTAGAGTGATGTTTTTTGGACTCCAAAGGCTATTTAGTAGAACTTTATGGATTTTATGGTTGCAACGGTTCTACTGGATTAAATATCATGTATGATCTAGTATGTGATTGGCATGTTTAATCAAATACATCAACCTACCTATGCATCTTCATGTTCATAGAGTCTATTGTTGAACTTTGTTTTCTTGACCTTAACCAAAAAGCACCCTTCGTTCAAGACAAAATATTTGTTAAAAGCATGTGAAGCTTCTATACCTTATTTTGACACTGGGATTGGGAAGTTTCATCAAAACTATAAGGTGTTTATTGATGTTCTTGGAAGAGCAACTTCGAGAAGTTTCATCATGGTGTTTATTTGTGGATTTTGGTATGGATTCACAAGGATCCTTGTGAATATGCATATGGAAATAGTGAAATTCATTTGTTTTTTGAGTTAATTGGGGTTTTGGCTTCCATTGGGCATGGGAATTTTGGGTATGAATTTTGTTAAATAATCAAAGTTATTTAATTTTTATCATTAAATTGGGAATTGGTTTCAATTGGCCAATTACATTGGGGTTCTTGTTTCCATTGGGCAATTCCATGGGGTTTTGGTTTCAATTGGCCAATTCAGTTGGGCAAATCCATTGGGTTTTTGTTTCAATTGGCCAATTCCATTGGGTTTTTGTTTCAATTGGCCAATTCCATTGGGGTTTTGTTTCAATTGGCCATAATTTAATTTAATATGGTTTAATTTTTCAATCTAGGGAAAATAAATTGATGAAGAAAGAGAAAAAAACATGAAAAGAAATGAGGAAAATACCGCACAAAGGGGAGGTTTATCCAAAGGTGGAGATGGAGGGATTTGGCACACCCAAAATCGCGTTTTCCCAGTTGATATTTTCTCCTCCTTGGTCCAATAGCCACGTGGTGAGGAGAAAAAGACGTCCTTAGCTAATTTTAAAAAAAAGGCTTTCCAAATCACGCCTCTGTTTTAGTGAACAAAATCGCGCACTCGATTTTTTTCACTAAAACAGAGGCACGATTTGTCTTTCTATCCTAGTTGGCATGCCTATTGCCATCCTTGGGACTAGGCTTGGCATGTTCGGGATTTCTTGGGATGATTTCTTTTTTATGGATTAAGAGTGATTGACTTCACTCCACCATTTCATCTAAAAGGTCCCTCAACTTCTTGCACACACCCATAAGATATATTAGTAATGTTTTGATTTTTAGACTCTATTTTAGAACTAAAATTTCTATATATAATGTTTTTAATATGTCATTTACAAATATATGGTATAGTTTTTCTTGAATTTATGTGAATCGTCACCTTTTGGAAAATAATATGAAATAGTATCATTTTGATACAAAAAATATCTAGAAATTCAATGAAAATTGTTTTAAATGTCTTTATTTTTTGGCTTTTTTACAATCTTGTCAATAAAAATATCTTATTTTGTCCATAAAAATGTTTTATTTTAAAGAAAAGATTGCAAAATGTATGTGTTTTTCATCATAACTCGTTACTAAATGTATGTTATTTTGTTAAAATTCTAAAAAGCAAACTTGAAAATAGAAATTAAAAATATTTTACAACAAATATGATTCAAAGGCCCAAAAAAATGCCTAAAAACGAAAATGTGTGATACTGGTATCAACCCTTTTTGAAATAGGGGTAAAATAGATACTAAAATTAGGAGAGAGAAAAATGAGAACTGTGTAGACTTCTCATTTCATATTATAAGTAGTTGGTTGTTCTCAGTAAATAACATAGACTAGTAGCATACTTCAGCGAGAAGTTAAATGACGAAAAACAAAAGTATTCCTCATGTGTTGTTGTACAAGCTCTCAAGAAATGGATACATTACTTGATGCCCAAAGAATTTGTGTTATATTATGATAATCATGCTTTTCAGTTTATAAATAATAAACCTAAATTCAATTAGAAACATGCTAAGTGGGTGGAATTTTTGCATAACTTTACCTTTGTGATCAAGCATACAAGTGGAAAATCTAATAAAGTTGTTGATGCTTTAAGCATAGTAAGTTTTATCTTACATGAAATTAAGGTCAGTTCTTTGGGATTTGAAAGTTTAATTAATATGTATAAAGAAGATGTGGATTTCAAAGATATATATGTTTCCTTTGAGAATCAAGTTACCCATAATGGAATCCATTGTTGGACTACATGTTACAAGAAAAATTGTTGTTCAAAAGTGGTAAGTTATGCATTCCAAAATATTCTATGAGAGAAAATTTGATACAAGACAAACACAGTGGAGTTTTATCAAGACATTTTGGACAGGATAAAACATTTTCTTAGGTGAGTACTTTTTATTTTTGTCTAAGAATGCAACAGGATGGAAACAAGTTTCTTAAAAAATGGACAATATGTCAACATGCCAAAGGGAGAAGACAAAATACTAGACTATATCAACCCCTACCTACTCGAAATAGCCCTTGGGATTCCATAAGTATGGATTTTGTTCTGGGATTTCCTAGAACTCAGAGGGGAAATGATTATATTTATGTAATACTGGATAGATTTTAAAAAATGGCTCATTTTATTTCTTGTGAAAAAACCAATTATGCAGCAAACATCGGTAATTTCTTCTTTTCATGAATTCTAAAGTTACATGGTTTACCTTCAAGCATTGTGTCTAACAAGGATAGTAAATCCGTTGGTCATTTTTGGAGAACTTTGTGTAAGTTGGGAACCAATATCAGTTTTAGTTCCTCTTATCATCCTTAGACTCAAGGTCAACCTGAAGTGGTGAACAGAAGCTTGGGAAATATACAGAGAATTCTTGTTTATGAAAATATGAAACAATGGGATTTAGCTCTTGCTCAACCTGAGTTTGCTTACAATGATTCACCTAAGAAAAGTACAGGTATGAGTGCTTTTAATATTGTATATGGAATTCACCTGAGGGGATTATATGAAATTATAAATTTGGGAGGACAGGTTAGGAGAAGTGAAAATTGTGAATATTTTGCATCTATCATACATGAGCTGCAAGAAAATGTTAAGAAGAAATTGTAGGAAACTATTGGGAAATAAAACTAGAGAGCAGATATGAAAAGAAAGGAAGTTAATTTTTAGGTTGGATATTTAGTAATGGATTATCTTAGGAAAGAGAGATTTCCTAAGGGAACCTACAATAAATCGAAGCTTAAGAAGATTGTACCTTCTAAAATTTTGAGGAAGTTTTCTGCAAATGTATATGAAATAGAACTTCCTTCTAATATTCAAATCTCTCCATTTTTTAATGTTTCATATATATATATACCCTTTTAAAGATCCAGATGTTGAGGCAGAAGAAATGATTTCAGGAGAAAATAATTCATTTATAGATTGGAAAGGATAGTCACCTTAGAGAGAACAACCCGAGATTGAAGCTGTGCTTGCCAATTGTTTTTCAAAGAAGACCAGGGACAATGAATATTTTTAGTATTTGGTCAAATGGAAACAACATCCTTCTAAATATGTAGCATGGATGAAATAAACAAATATTTCCAAGTACAATGTGAATTCCGAAGACTTATTGAATATTTATTTTCTTCCCACAGAGTATAATGTAGGAGAATCTAGTAAAAATTCTTTGTTTTCTTGATAAGCAGTCAATGCTATGTTTCTACTTCCATGTAAGTTTTATAGAAGATAGGATCCATTGTCGGTTTTTATAATATTTTTTATAGATAGGGATGGTTTGAATGTAATAAGGACAATTTTCCACAAATTCCCTTGGATCTTGTAAGAGGTTGCATGAGGATAGATTAGTTATAGGTTTACTTTCTTAGGAGTTCATATCCTCATGTTGGGGACCTGACATGTTTGATAGAATTATATATTAGGAATCAAATGTAATCATCAGAGATATATAGGAATATAAGTTTGAAATAATGAGAGAGCGAGAGATAGTGTTTGTAAGAGTGGTTAATGAAATGAAGAAAAGAGTCTTAATACACTCCATATATTTGACTATTTGATGTATTATTTTCAATAACTAGACGTATTATTATTTCATTGTTTGAATGAATATTCAATAATGTTTAGATGATTTCCGATAGTGGATATTTATAAAATTCCATAGAAGGTCGATTTGTTATGAATCAATTCAACTGTTAGAGTCTGAATTGAAGTATGTGAATTTCAGTAGATCGACAGTTGTTGATAAATTCCACAAGATAAAAGTGAAGATCCACATATTTAAGGTGAGATATGCATTTGATATCATATCAACAGTTAGGAAGGATACCACAAGAAATCGACGGCTGAAAATAATTGCGGAAAAGGAAGTTGTGGGAAGAAAATTGCAGAAGCCCATTATGGAAAAGTATGAAGGTGTATCTGTAATCCGCAGTCCATAATTGTGGAAAGGTTGTTAGCGAAAGATAGTTTTGTAAGAACTCAATTGTGGAGATTGAGTTGTGGGAAATCAAGTTTGCAGAAAGTCAATCTTGCAAAACTTTGATTACGGTACCAAAGTTGTGAAATACTACTTGCAAAAGGATATTTCAATCAACATTTCAGTCTAGACAAGAGAAATTTAGGTTCTCTATCGTTTACCTACCATCTATAATCTAAACCTATAAGCAAACTTCCACATCTACCTGATCATATCAAGGAACATGCAAAAGATGCTCATATACATAGGTACATTTAAAGCATGTATTATCCTAGGGAACCAAAAAAACATGTCCTTTGGTGGGTGTAACTAAATGTTCATAACTTAATGAATATCTTCATTTAATGATAAAACGTCTCTTAAGAAACATGTTTATAGGTCTAACTCAACTTTGATCAAACTTGTATCGAACATATCAATAGAGTCAATGTAGACAATAGTGCATTTCTTTGTGTGGGGAAGAATTGGAATACCTATATATTTGACATGGCACATGGTTCTTGAGCTATTCCCTTAACAACATTATAGTTCTAACTAGCTTGTGTCTTAGTATTATTCTTTGTTGTATGTATAACATCTTTTCGGGTGCATGGTACTATGTATATGGCTCATTTTACAATGGTTAGCAAACCAATTGGGTATGACACTGATGTATATGAAGTAATAGGAATTCTATCATAAGAACGATCTCTTGTTTAAATATCCACCTCATGATCATAGACGAAGACATTATCCCCTTGTGGGGGATTTTCCTCATTTCCCTTGGAGGAGGTTCCAGTGTCGAGAAACCATTTAATGTTGATGTTATGGGAAGGGTTCTATAAAAAAAATGGAGTTTTGTTTCCCTCCTTGTTTATTAATTATTATATGAACATCCTCCATGAGCAAGCACTAATGAGTTAGATGGAATTATCTTCTCGTAAAGAAGTGGATGTCTACTTCAATGCCTTAACCACATTAAGAACCTGAGAGTGCTAGCATTGGTTGAATAGTGAATCTAGCCTCTCCTAGCAGGCATCTGATCATCATCATCACAACGACATGGGGAGTTTGTCTCATCACATCCCTCCCATGAATCCTAGCATCATAGTAACATACGGTGGTAAATACATCCATCCCTCTCAACATACTCGATCTATACCCTATCAAATCATACTCTACTACTATCAATTTTATCATAATGCGTCATTCTATCATTAGTCGAGTTAATAAGAATTCTTGCATAATTAAGTACTCATGCACACATCATATTCGATACACAAATCATATTCAATACCCGAGTGTCACTTAGCTTCTATTCCTTGTGGTTTAGTATTTCACAAAATACAACTTTATAACAAGCATTTCCACGTGATCATCAAGTAATCAACATCATCATCATTATTTATTTTCACTTAACATGACTCATCAAAGGTACACATGACATAATAATTCAATCAATCACATCATAAGATGGTATCCACATACTACATCATATATTTTACATTTTATCAATGAAAGCATTCAAACATATACTATCATCATAAAAGAAAGGAATCACATGATAATCACAACATCGTGTCCACATAAACATATTTACATCATAATCATAGAGATACCATAAGCATAGTAACATCACAATCATGGAGACATCATACACTCGGGTCTGTCATGTCCTAAAAAAAAATTACTCAGTCGAGCTAAGTCCACAAGATAATAAGAAAATAAAGTGCAGTAAGTCTAGTTAGTAACTATGTCTATTCAAAATATGGGACGTTACATACACCTACCATTTGGGAAACGTTCTCCCAAAGTTATGGCCAAAATAGTCAAGGAAAGTCCCGGTGCATAGTTTTTACATCCTCTGAGGTAGAAATGCATACGATATACTTGTCCCACTAGATCATAACTTGGTCCACATGGTGACTACATAGTTATCAAACCCTAAGATCAAGTATACGTAATGGTTCGACCTTGATGGTTTTCTTGTTTGAGAGCTGCAATTTCTTCCAATGAAGTTTGTGAGTTTCATCATCTATGTAATGTCGTAATACATAAACATTAAATACATTATGAGTTTTATTCAAGTGGGGTGGTGGCACAAGGCGATACACAACAAGTCCAATCCTCCCAATAATCTGAAATGGACCTATGAAGTGAGGTAACAACTTATTCCCATTTCCAATGTGAATGGTACTTTTGTTCAGCATGGTGTGAAGAAATATTTGGTCTCCTACCATGTAACTTTTATCAGATCTATGATCTTTGAGCATTTGCATAACTCTTTTACATCTCATGTGGTTCCTTTAACCATATACCACTTTCTATTCCATTTCTTGAATTAGTTTAGTACCGATTAATACTCAATCCCCCAACATATCCAAGCTAAGCGGTGTCCTAAATGGTCTCCCATACGATGTTTGATACAAAGGCATACCAATGGAGCTATGATGAGTATTGTTGTATGGAAAATCCACCTGGGGGTTGATACTTCTCCCAATGGGTAATGGGAGGTATATGCTAGAGTTTTTGTTTAATCAAAACAAGTATGATGTTTTGAGTTGGGGGGGGTTGTTTTTCTATAGATTTTTCATTAAGTTGTCTATGATTGGCTTCAACAAGCTACCAATCTTAGATAGATCTACCATTTTTAGAATACGGTATTTGGTGGAGCACTTGTGATATAGAGGGATTGGAATTACCTTTGATAATTTTAAATAATTGTCCCAGTGTTTTGTGAGGTTTAAACAAAACTTAGATATGATTTTTAACTAATAACATGGAGATGCAATCAATAATCCTATATAACTAAGGCCACAAAATTAAGGCTTAATGCGAGCAATTAGGGAAATGGTTATTATATTTTACATGGAAAACTATACAATGTTTTTGTTTTTATAAAAAATAACCATTAGTAAGGAGAGGATTCTTCACGAGAGATTTATCATTATTAAAATGTTAAAGGGAATAAGTTGAGACTTTCCGCTATTAAGATGTCGACGGAATATATGTAAACAACCTGGATGACTAAAGTTTTGAGGAAAATTGAACCCTCATGGTTCACTACAAGGAGAGTGCGTCATTGTAATCTCATTTGTTACAACAATGTTTTTGAAGATAATTTATTTATAACCCATTAGGGTGAGGAGGGCAAGACAACGAACTCAAAGAAACGGAGGGAATGAAGAGTGATGAAGACATCAAGAAAATACCAAAATTATTATCATAGTTATGATTATTTAATTGAAAAATGGAGGGAATGAAGAGTGATGAAGACATCAAGAAAAGACCTAATGTACTTTCCCTCGAATACATTAAAATATTATAAAAACTAATGTACTTTCCCTCTAATACATAAAAATATTATTCCTAATATAGCATTCATCATCGTGCAATGTGTATTGACTTTAGCTTGATTGAAAAGGAAAGTATAGTTCCTTTTAAATTCGCTTCCTTGTAGACTGATTTAGTTTAAATTCCAATATTATGTTCAGTTTTTATGACAATTCGATTGATTACAATTACAACACTTTTGATGGCTTTATATTTTTTTGGTTTCAAGATTGGTTAAACCATATCTTCTTTATCCATAAAAACTCTACATATTACATCAATAGGTTTAGGGTGTGGGAGCCGTAAATGAGTTTAACCTTACTGATTAGACTGTAGTCGCATAGCATCTCCTTGATGCAAGGGCCTCGAGGATTTCTTGAAGTACACGACGTTATAAATGAGTGAAGGGTTCATGAGGCCCTTAGCTTCTCTTCTTATTAGAGGCTTAGACCCTTTTAGTCTCCTCTGTGTAGAAAACTACAACGGAGTAGTATCCTCATAGAGCATATGGCCACCTTTTAGGATTGATTTAGGCCTGACCTAATTCATCTAGTTAGATAATGATAATTGGGTTTCCATTGACAAAGGTGTTGATGATAATGCTTCAATTAGTATTGAACTACCCAATTGGAAGTTTTCCTTATCTTATATCCTTCTCATGGTCATAGTTGATTCCTATGATACCATTCATGACTAATGGAAGCCATTTGGTCCCTTGCATTTAGCATATGCTTTGGAAATAATAGTATGGTAAGTGAGAAATGATAACGCATTTATATCTTAGGAGTAGACTAGAAAACTAACCCTGTGTCCATTTTAGATACTCAATTTTTTTAATATCTTTTTAACTTCTACCAATCCAAATGTATTTAGATTAAGTTAGTTTTATTTTTTAATCTATTCCTTTTTTTCACACATCCCATAGGTTTTGAAAATATTAGTCACATCTCCACTTGGAATAATTCATCTTATTTTTCCCATGTAGTAGTAATGTTTTAATATTCTATTTAATTTTATTTTCATCCAATATTATGTGAGAAGTGATTACATGTATCATCAATTTTTATATTATAAGATTCTTAGTAATTTTTTATTTTTCTATTTAATTTTACTTTCATGCAATATTATGTGAGAAAAATAGTATATGTATCAACAATCTTTATAATGTAAGATTCCTAGAATTAGTAGATATTTCTATAGACAATTTAGGTCATGTATAAAAAATAAGGTGATTATCTTATATAGTAACTTGGTTTTCCTCTATATTACTTTGTTAACTATCTAGATGGCCTAATAATTGTGGACTAGAAGTAACCCTCAATAGCTATATATGCTTTTCTCACAAACTAGAGCTGGATTGAAACCAAATACTTTGTGTTTCTATTTCGGTAACTTAGTTCCATTTAAATTTCTAATGATTCTCAATAGGTAACTTGAGGTAGAGTTCTATTATTGGTTGTAGCACAATTCCTACATTTTATAGAAGACTTAGTTATACCCCTTTTTCTTCTTCATCTATCACCTAAACTCTATTTAGCCAAAATGTGTTAGAGGTACTTGTTGAAAATCTCAACTTGATGTATTGAATGCTTCATTGATGTAGATTCAACTTGGAATCACACTATTTGAACATACTTCGCATTCAAGACACTTAATTGTTAGGCATAATTACATCATTGTTATAAGAAATAATCCAAAATAAATAAGGGCATACCATTGATAGGGAAGACGTAATATGACACTCTAATTTTGAAACCGATAAGATATATTTATAAATAAATTTTTAAATAAATGAGAAATTATAATAATCTATAAATATGTAGTTTTCCTCAAACTATTTTGTATGCACAACTCCAATGCAATTTTTACCACTACAAAAAAGGTTCTCGGAACCTGCACAAAAGTAGACTACAACCTTCATCAAGTTTTCATAGTTATAACAATTACAAACATAACAGAATTGAATTTTGTCATATACTAGTCCTAACTAATCTATCAAGACGTTGATTCCACAAAAAACAAGTATTTGAGTGAAACTAGCTTGCTATCTATCAAGATATGAAAATACAATGACATAAGAGATAACATAAAATCTTCATTTCTAGCAATATGAACCTATTCTTTTAAGGGAGGAATGAACTCTTTTTCACTTGCCTCTTCAAGAGGGTACCACCAAATTAGTTAATATCAACATCCACTATTCTCCACATCACATCCATAATGAGGATTCCATTCTTATTTAGAGATTATAAGATATTTCTAACCTCTCAACACCCGTGTGGAACTTCTTTAATGAGGTCCCATTACTTTTATCACTAAGAAAGTGTACCTTATTTAATAATAACAATATACTGGACATAGTATACATTACATTGAATGGACACTTTAACTATGACTTTAATAGTCTCGTTGGCTCCACATTACACCCATGGGGAGGTTCCTAATTGAAATTAAAGTTTTGAGAATCATGTTTGTGGTGGTCGGGATAGGTAGCGGAAAAGAGAGATGTTCATACTTATTGATAATGAGCAAAAAAAATACAATTATACCTCATAATTATGTTTCCAATACCTTCATCACCATTATCTGGATCCCTCTTACATTGATCAATTATCCATTTGAAATTTTCTTCAAGAACTCTTTCATTTTCTTTTTGGGAAAGGGAAAATCATGAGATATTTAAGTCCCACCACTCAAAGAGTTGAGCATGTATAAGAAAAATGGTTCCTATAGAAGAGGATGATAATAAAATCAAAGAATTTATGTGAACCTCTATCATAATGTTGTTGAATTACGATATTTCCGCTTCTCCAACATTCAAATCATTTTTATGTTGTTCGACGTTAGTTACAATCATTGGAAATGTGAGTTAGGGCTGGAAAATTATGTAACTTTATTTAATGAACATGCATTAAATGCACATTTATTGTATATTTTTCCTTCTATAATCCATGCATGCATTTCCTTGAAGGGAAATTACATGGGTATGCATGCTTGATTAAGAAAACATATATGTCACACTCATTTGTTTATGAAAATGCGTGTATCCAAAGAAAACAAATATTAATGTATTCCCGTAGTGAAGTAGATTAAGAAAATTAGAGATATTATGGCTTAGAAGTCATGAATGATCAATAGGACCATCACGTATTATGGCTTAGAATTCATTCATGAAATACATATTTTTAAGGAAGATCACGAGGTACATTTCCTGATTTTACATAGAGTAAACTAGAGTCCTCAAGGAATAAGTTTGACGAAAAAATATAGTCATTGAAATATTGTGATGTTACTTCCAAAAATTAGTCCTTTGTTGGTATAAGGTAACACCTCTTCCCTAAATCACCTAAGCTATACCCAATTCAACTGACGTTCTTTGTAATATTATTTTAGATTAATATGAAACATGGAATGGTTAACAACATAGCTATATGAACATCAAGATGCGTACATGTTTGGCTAGATATCCTCTTGAATTTTCTTCAGTCTATATTTCATTTTAATGAAAACTACATAATCCTATTGAATATGTAAACTCGTAAAAAAAAGGCTACATTTCTTTCAATAAAATAAGTAGAGAACATCAAAGATTTACGGAGATGATAATAATATCTTAAAAAGGTATAACTCTTCTTTACTTATAACTTTAAGTTCCCCATTTTTTAAAATTTATTTTCTTTACATGCCTAGATCAATCCATTATTGATCGATATCAAGGAGATCATATCGATATCTTCGCACTGAAATAAAATAAGTTCTAAATTTCACGCACACAACACTCAAGTAACTTCTTTTTGAGTATCCTTACCATATTAAAAAAAAGTTAATGTTTGTTATATAGAATAGAAACTTGGAAATAACACATATTTCATTAAATTTGGAATTATACAAGGATCTAGAATTTAGAACTTCAACAAGATTGAGTTTTCAAAAAATGAAAAACCAAAAAATTACTTAATTCACTCATTTCAATCTTTATATTCACGATTTTTTTATATTATTATCAATATAAGCTATATAAAATCAAATTTATATAAAGTTGAAGCATATCTTCCTAATATTAAACTTAGATTCCTTACATTATTTTATTATTATAAT
>LPNX010119941.1:234923-254047 GCA_001517045.1 Pseudotsuga menziesii
ACAAGGCTTTCATGGCTCTGCATTGAAAGTTAATGCTTACATGTGCATCGAATGACAGGCGCTTAGTTCTGAAAGACATCATGATTTATGGTTCGACTAGGAGCATTACTGGGATTGCTGCACATTGGGAGGTTCTTTATGTATATGTGTCTGTGTTTTATCGATTTTTTGCTGAAAAGAACGCTCCCCATCGAGTTAGTTTCAGGCTTAGGTGGGTTGCCATGTCTCAACATAGAGGAACTCCAAGGAGAGCTAGCTCCGGGAGAGGCAAAGCCCAACGTGGCTGTAGTTCTCAGACCCTAGTAGATTACAAATATCACATCTCTTCGCGTGTCCGTGTTTTAGTTGAAGCTTGGGAGACTCAGGTTCTCAACCAAAATCTCTTGACTGGTGAGGACGGTAGCCAAATCAATCATTATTAGATGACGAAGAACATGCTTTGCAACCTCGCTAAGGACATGCTCAGTAATTGGTCTGAGGCTCGGGTTGCAGTTCATAACATGAAAACAAAAAATCACAGAGATAGAAGCTCGACTTACGGCCATGGATAACTCCTTTGCTTGGAAAGGCACGACTGGTATATTGAGGCTGAGTGGTATGAAGGTGGCGGGTCGTGCTTAGGGTGGTGGTGCCAGTGGTAGTGAATCCGGAGGCCTGGCTATCACCAGTCTCGGTGGTAGAGGTAGTGCAACTGGTTTCTCCATCGAAGCTCCTTGCGTCAAGCCCTTTCCCATCCCCTCAATGGTAGAGCCTCTCTTCAAGCGTCTGAAGGAAATGTCAGCCCAACAGTTCAAGCAGCAATAGCATATGCTATCTCTTGCCTCAAATTCCGCCACAAAATTGCCTACTCTGTCGCAGGAAGAAAGATGGGCCTACCCCATCATTGAAGAAACCCCTCCAATTTAATGAACGTGTCACCCAGGGTTTTTAGTCTAGACTTTAGTGGTTTTGGTCTATTTTTTAATATTGAACCATGTAAGTATGTCTGTTTTCATGTCTGCTACTGAAATCTTTGTCTACGCTCAAATATATGAGCATGTCGGTTTTATGTTGGATTACTGTAATTATGTCTCAATCGGTGGGCCACAGGCTCGTTCTCATTCCCATGGACATCTTAGATGTTGATTATGTTAGAGGGCCAATTTTTGAGAGGCTCAGGAGGGTGCTTCACCTCCTTAAACCTTGGGTGGCCAAGTCAAATTATGTATTTTTTGCCTCTTTAATATAACAGATCTGTGCATCTTACAAAAAAAATAAATATGAAATGCAAATATATATTTTAAATGAATATTTTTATCATAATAAATATTGATCTTTATAATTTCAATGAAAGTAAATATGAAATATTAAGAAATTTTCAATATAAAATTTATTATTATTTTAAATGAATATTTTTATCATAATAAATATTAATTTTTATAATTTCAATGAAAGTAAATATGAAATATAAATAAATTTTCAATATAAAAATTATTATTATTTTAAATATAATTAAACAAAATATATTTTTATCATAATAAATCTTAATTTTTATAATTTTAATCCAAGTAAATATGAAATGTAAGGAAATTTTCAAGATAAAATTTATTATTATTTTAAGTATTATTAAACATGAAATGTAAAGAAATTGCAGCAGTGAATGCACATCAAATGTCGTCGTCCTTACCAGTGAGGGTGCACGGTGCACGGAACAATGCCTGGTGCTGCTAGGCGACGTTGAAATCTGGCTTGAACGATACTGAACCATGTGGACTGGCATTATGCTATTTGAATCAATACAGAAAGCTAGATCTCCGCTCTGTTGCTTGCGAAAAAATCCTGGCCACATCTTCTTTAAATGCATGTTTCAGTACATCAGCATTCAAGAAAAGACATTGTCGTAGGGCCATGTTCCACGTATATGATGTATGATGGCTAGCCAGCAATCAACCCTTTTAAACCTTTAGGTCTAGGGAATTTCAAACTGGTCTTGACGGTAGTATGGTGGAGTCCCAAAACCTGTATTAATTTTCGCTTGCTCCATTGATTTATTGTGTGGCCGTAATGGGTGTTGTGGATTTTGGGCGCTCAGTTAATTTATTGCAGGGATGTAAATGGGTATTATGGACCATCGTATCGACGATGACGTGGACTATTGTGGTGTTTAATTTGCTATTTCAGGTATGCCGATTCATTGTCATGTCTATTCATAAACTCTTGCCTCTTGTTTCATGGTTTCCTATCATCCGTGTTCGCAGCTACAGTGATCTCTTTACACAGGTAAGAGCTCTGAGGCGCCTATCTGAATAATTTACGCCGTTGTATTCGTTTGTAGATGGATTGTAAATTGATTGAAGAAGTTTGATGTTCAAGGACTGGATTTTGAATTGTCTGTAGGATTTCTGTTGAAAGTTGGCGTTTTCTAATGTGCATTGCGTTTCTTTGAGTGATGTTTGATTTGGGTTTGGATATGTGAGCTTCTTGGATCCTTGTCTGTGATGGGTTTGGATATTTTAATTTGTAGGACATTTATCTGGGTATCCAATCCAGTGGTGGCAAGCCCATGCTAGCAAATGGCAGGTTCCATTTGAGGCCTTTACACGCCATGTCCATCATTCCTCCTGTTGAATGGTCGGGTCGAATATGGGGTCGCCATGGTTGTTCTTTTGACAGCAATAGTAAGGAGCTTTGCGCCATAGGTGACTGCGGAGGTCAACTATCCTGCAATGGTGCCAGAGGTGTGCCATCAGCCACGCTGGCTAAGTTCACTCTGGGCACCCAGGATTTCTATGACATGAGCCTTGTGGATGGATACAATATTCCCATTGCCATTTCTCCTCGCAAAGGCTCCAGCAAATGCACATATGCCAGGTGTATTATTGACTTGAACTTGAACTGCCCGCCTTCTCTTCAGGTGAAGAACGAGAAAGGTTGTGTAATGGCTTGTAAGAGTTTCTGCTTTTCCTTTAGCATGCCTCAGTATTGTTGCACAGGTTCATATGGAAGTCCCCAGAGTTGCAGACCTACTTCTTTTTCTCGTCTGTTTAAAAATTCCTATCCCAGAGCTTACAGTTATGCCTATGACGATTCTTCCAGCTTGGTTACATGCTCTGTAGTTGATTATCTCATCACTTTTTGCCCTCATCAACAATGATGCTGCAAACAGTTCAGAGTTTTGGGCATTTAAGAACAACTATTTGGGCGTTTAAGATCATAGCTGCTAATGAAAATGTAGTTGTGATTTGTGATCACTCTTCACTTATGGGTATTTAAGAGTAGCCATTTGGGCATTCAAGATCATGGTTGCTAATGAAAGTTGGTGGCCTTGTAATTTGTAGATTCATAGCTTTTGTGCAGACATAGGCATATGCATACGAATAGGCATAGGTATGTCTTATAGTGATATTAGTTACAGTAATAGGTTTGTTATGTATTTCAGCTATATTGCGACCAAATTAATAGTAAACTTAATTGCTATCTGTAGTTAATCTTGTTATTTTGTTGGGTTCATTATCAGTTAAATGGGAATCTTGTTATTGTGTTGGGTTCATCATCAGTTAAATGGGAATCTTGTTATTCTATTAGGCTCGACATGATAGTTAAATCAAAATCTTGTTATTTTGTTGGGCTCTTCATGGTAGTGTTTTTTAAAAATAAAATGGTGTTTCTACAACGATTTATGTTGTGTGTGGTTAGATTAAAATGATGTTTCTGCAATATATTGTTGTGAGTTGTGAGTGGGAAGGATTTATGTTTCATTTCGTAGATGATAGTTACAACAGGAAGCACAAGAACAATATGAAGGTGTTTATGCGTTCTAAACTAAGATCCTTCGGATTTGAGCAGTAATCCTAACCCAAATGAAGGTATTTTCTAGGCTATGCCTAGTTACAATATCTTCTTTGTTTTGTTTCGTTGATCTGTGTTTTTCTTTTTGCTAAATGTATGATTAGCTCATATGCGTTTGTTGGTTTATTTTTTGTGTGTTGGATGTATGGATTTGCATTGCAAAATACTTCTGTTTCTTGGGGTTTTTTTGTGGATTATATTTATGAATATAGTCAATAATAGTAGTAATATTTAATAAACAATAGCTGAAAGTGGCACCTACAGGCCATCCATTCTAATTTTTTAAAGTCCAATTGAAAATTGTTTTTTATTTCTTTGTTGGCTGATGGGTTATGCTGTTTGGGTGTCTTGGAGAACTTCTCCGCACGGTTCATTGTCTTTGAATATTTTCCTGGGTTTGTTGAAAACAGTTGCTGAATAGATATAAATTTCCTTCAAGACTTTTATATGCAATAGAGCAATTTTGGTCCAGTTTGATTGGTTGAGGGTATGTTGGAATGTGGTTAAAAATTCGGTCTCCTTTGGAGTCTGAGAAAAGTGAGTCTGCGAGCTTGAAAGAAGAAGAACTTCCCTTGATTTCAGGTGTGCCTCCTTCTCAGTCTACGTTTGGTCGATCTGGATTTGATGATGGTGTTGCCGTGTTTAAATTGGGTGAATGCTCCATTTTCCAAGAGGAAGATGAGGAGAATAGCATGGAAAGCCCTTGTGCATGCAGTGGCAGTTTGAAGATATGCTTTTCGTATTTAGGGTTTTTTCTTGTTTCTATTTTTCCTTGGGTTTTTGTGTTTTGTGTTATCCTATAGGGGTTGTGAGGATTGTCTCTTGGATTCTTTGTTTGATTTCTTATTGAGATGATAACAATTTTGCGTAAATGGGTCACCATACATGGCATTTTAAATGGATGTTTTTAGTAATGTGTAGAAATAGTCTAATGTCTGATTTTCTCTATGGGACCACATATTCTATTTCAGGATCAATAGTGTTGAGGCCTCGTCTCTCAATTATCCCTTTTTTGTAATTAGATAATCTTTTGCTGCATTAATCTTGTAGATTTTCTGTGTCTTTCAGTGCAAAAAAAAAAAACTGGGGGGGAAGTGCTTGGCATTTATTCCACCATGATGGAGGTTGCCTTTATCATACATTATTTAATGTTCCTATTTGAGAAAGCTCTTCCTATATAAAATTTGGGGGAGGGGGTGCTCGAGATCTATTTTAACCATGATGTAGGATTTTCTTTATCCGCACTTTAGTTGATGTTCCTATTTGATAAAGTTCTGCCTGTATAACATTTGTTCAGGCTCTGTCAAGGATTTTTATGCTGGTCATGACATTCTAGTTTTGTTGTTATATGTAGTTTGTGTATCACCTTTTTTTTCATGATATGTACTTGTTTTAGGAATATTTTCATCTGGGCAATCTATATTCCTTTGATATATGGCTTGTAAAATGTCTCTGTAGTAGACAATGCTTTTTTAGTCTCCGAAGTGGTGTTGTATATTAATTTGAACTATAGACTATTGATTAGTTGGACCTCCATTTTTTTTTTAGATGGAGGATTGAACACTAAATATAACTAATATAGCCTGTTATTTTATTTGCTATGGTTTTCTAGTTTGTTTGCTATTATAATAATCAATCATGCAGCCTAGATATGAGAGCAGAGGTAAGCTATGACAGAGATGGAAATTGATGGGCCGTTTCTGAATCTTGTTGTGAATGCAAGTGCCAAGATTGCTCAAACATATGACAATTTCATTTGTTATGCTTTAGATTGGTGGCTTCCTGAAAAATGTGATTATGGTAGATGCATTTAGGTTGATGCCTCCCTTCCCACTTTAGGTAGGAATTGCCTTTGCCATTGATATTTTTTTACATAAACTGTTGCACAATATTTCCTCATGTCCACTTTCCCAAACTGCTTATATTGCATAGTTTTATATTTCATAAGAGGATGATATATATTACATAATGTTGATATTTTATACACAAGATTAGACTGCCATTTAATTAAGGAGTAGGCCTTGGTTTTTGTCTATGGAATTACATTAGCAAATATTTTAGCGTGTATGCCTTTGTTCTAGAAACTATGGAAATCACTAGACTTCTTTTGAATCCAAAATTATTGCTGGGATTATTTCATAGGTCTGAAACATTAATGTTATCAGAAATGCTTTTTCAGCTCATGGAAATGTTTTTCAAGAATTATAGTAAAAGTAGTTGTTAGTGGCACTTGCTTGGTCTGTAAAATTGGGGGGGGGGGGGGGGGGGGTTATTACTCCCCCTTCAACATTTGATTTCCCCGACTGATATGCTTACTCCTTACTCTTGGTGGGCCATCTCTCTGCATAAATCCTTAGGGACTATCTCTTTGCATAAGCGGGCCAACATATGTACGCGAGCCCTGATTTGGTGGAATATATTCTCCAGAGTCTTTGGTCCTTAGACGAAGGGTCGCTTACATAGAATGTCAGATGCTTCTGATAATTTTAATATCTCATAAAGGACAGTGATTGCTTGCTTGTGTTCAATAAAATCTCCTCCTTTCTCAGTTCCTGGTTGCACATGTTGGTTGTGACAATGGTCTTGGTGAAAAGTCTTTTTATATGTTCTAGGGATTGGTGATTGACATCATAAACTTGGCAATTTTCCTAGTTTGCTTTTTGAGGGTTATAATAGTTTAGCACCTTATTCATGATGAGGATTTAGGTTAAATATTCAATTTTTAAATTTTTGTTGTGTGTTTGAGGACTGTTGCTCGGCACCTTTGTTCTGTAATGTTAGTTTTATGTTTTTGATACCTTATTTTGCATAGTTTGGTCTGTTACAATCCTATTCAACATTCATGTTTTATTTGTATCGTCAAGCGTTTCATTGGCAATCAGAGGAAATGATTTCCATCTTCTTGTCATTATGGTCAGGCCCATCTTAAGAATTTGCAACGGTTCAAAGTAAAATGCCATTCATTGTTGCAAGCCATTGATATAGAGTAGTGGTTTTGGGCCTTTTTAGCAAGCTATCATCTCTATCTTCATTCTATAGGTAAAGTGGGAGAGGAAAGGAGCACACCCTTGCGCACTTCCTTGCAAAGAATTTGTTGAGAAGGGGCTTAACATCGCTGTATACAAAGTGGGGCTGATGTCTTGTTTCAGGTAGAGCCTTTGGCTGCATAGATTTCTTAATAGTGGAAATTTAAATAAAATATACCAATCATTCCAATAAGTTTCCAACCCTAGAGGGGAACTTCACATTCATAAACCAGATCTGAAAATCCTTCTCATACAGCATGTATAGCAACAAACGCAATAGAAATAGATGACTGTGTTGTTGTCTTCAATGTTACTATTAGGTCCCTTGATAGTATTTTTAAATGTATGTCAAATCAGCAACACAATCAAGAACTGGAAATAACCATGCCAAGAAGATAAAATGCTGAAATCAAATCTGGAATATACAAAATATGTGGATAGTTAGAAATCTCATATATATATTCCCAATGAATGACATAGATACATACCATAGACTACTCTAAATACTAGGACAAAATTCAAGCACCCAAGATACCCTAGCTATGGTTAGACAACAAACCCTGGCTCCTTCAAATGCAAAAATCCCTCCAACACTATGTCTAAGGAAAGAAGTTGTCTTTGCCTTTTTCCATAAATACATCCAGGGGTTTCCAAACTCTAATCTCTAGCCTCCAAAGTATGGAGTCCTAACCCTAGAATCCAAGATGTTTCAAGAGACTAGGAAACCCAAGCGCCCAAGAGAGAGATCAAATGTACAAAGAACAATCTCAGAAAAGAGACATTGTTCACCCCTTCCTCATATCCTGGACTAGGGTTTCCTTATGAACCTTCGCACATCACTAAGAGAGAAGTTCAAAGAAGAGATACAAATGAGTGTGTTATCTGACATGTTGTTTGTAAGGACTCCTTGATTCCTTATATCTTAGTACTTACCTTGTGTAGCTAAACATAAGTAAGCCACACAGAAGTGAAGTGCTCCACTTCTAGAGTAAAAGTGTCAAGCTCTAGTGCTAGTGTTGTGCACAATAGTGACTGAAGGTGATGTATCTATGGAAGGAAATTCCACACCACTCTATCTCAATCCTCTGTGGGCTCCATCCATCTTCCAAATCCAAGTACTCTAGTTGGGTAATTATCCGTTGCAAGAATATTATTGAAGATCAGGCATGCCCAAGACATCTCCAACCCTTCGAACATGAAACCAAGTTTCCACATGCGAACTAGGGCTTTTAGCCCTCCTCCACAATGTACAATGTTCCTCGTATCTTTTAGGACATTTTCCCAGCAATAGAATCCTCTATGAGACCATCATGCAAGTCGTCCACCATCTAGGCGATCTCCAATGCCCTAGGGAGGAACATTGGGCTAGTGGACATCTAAGGTGTGTCATCCATTGATCAAGCTATCACATGTGTGCTTATCCATCATAGACCATCTCTAATCCTACAATCCATCTTAAACAATGAAACAAATGAACATATACCATTTACTTCAAATATCTTGAAGTGCTCCAAACATGTTGAAACAACTTTCAGAGTAGCTCGAAAGTCTAACATTGGGGATCATGGGCATTGAACGAGGCCATCATAATGTAGTAAAGGATTTTGTGGTTTGAAATTTGGAGATGGAAGCATGTGTTTGGAAAGTGAATCTACCCAAATCATTGTTTCATCATCCTATCCTTTTGTTTAAAATTTCTTTGAATTGACACTTCAATGCAAAGTAGAAATTTCACCTTCTTCCTATAATGTTTTCCAGATTTTAGTCCTAGAATTTTTAGCCTTGGGCTACTATGAATTAAAGTACTAAAGAACAAAACGATCACAATAATTTACTTGAAACAACCCGCATTCCCAATGAAAGATGATCTATCAAAATGCTTTACCAAATTCAACATGGTCCAAAAAGACTAACAATAACACACGTTATATTCTTGTTGTTTTTTTGGTCTACTTAATATTTTGATGCATATAGTGTTGAACCATGGAGTGGAAGGATTGGATGACTATTTTCCACATAGACTAAGCTCTTCTATAAATGTTGCTTGCCACATGATGTCACGATTTGGTGCAATGTTTCATATATATATATATATATATAACATTTCGAATATATGGAGCACTATGCCTGTATTGTTGATCAACTTGGCCATGCTAGGAATCTGGATGAGGCAGAGGGCTTTATCAATAAAATTCCATTCAAGCCAAGTGCTTTTGTGTGGGGAACCTTGCTCAGTGCCTGCAAAATTCATGGCAACATGAAGCTGGGAAAGCATGCTACAGAAAAGCTGCTAGAGTTAGAGCCACAGGAGTCTGCACCATATGTTTGACTGTCAAACATATATGCTTCAGAAAGCAGGTGGGATGATGTAGCAAGAGTACGAAAATTATGAAACACAGGGGGATAGTAAAGGAGCCAGGTCAAAGTTGGAAAGTTCTCCAAAACAAGGTTCATGCATTCTATGTAGATGACAAATTGCATCCACAAACAAAAGATATCTATGCAAGATTGGGGGAACTGATTGTTCAGATAGAGGCAACAGGGTATGTTCCTCATACAAAATTTGCGCTGCATAAATTAGGGCTAGAACAGAAGGAAAATAAATTTCTTCTATTTTCCACTGTTGAATTTCTTCTTGGGATAAGATAAAAGAAATCAAACGCAAATATCGGTTCCTCACCTCTGTGGCTCTCCTGCTCAAGATATTCATTCCACTGGGAATAGTGCTCATCTAGTAAATTCAACATAGTATCGCTTCTGCACAGTAAAACAACAAGAATCTTTTATTACAAATTGACACAATCTTAATCATTATCATCAAGTAGAGATAGAGATTTATCTTCCTAACTTGCCTCAGCGCGTAAGGAATATTTCTAACCATCAATGTGGTCGTATATTCTCTCAGAGGTGTGGAGCCACTGATTATTTCCTTATCAGCAGGAAGGGAGCTCCAACCGCATCTCTTGAAAATAAAAAAACTAAGATTTTAAGAAAAAATACTAAGAGTTTAAGAAAATAAAAATACTAAGAGTTTAAGAAAAAATTATGACGAGCACGTTGATTTGGATATGCAAGCCAAATGTGCATTATTTTCATGGGAGCCTATGTGTTTTGGAGATGGTTTTATGGAAGATAAGTTGGATCCATGTCATTAATGAATAAATAGCGACACATGAGATCTTATGGATATGCTAGAAGGAAAGGATAATATTGAATTTAAATGTATTTATAAAATTAAATTTAATGAAAAAAGTGGAGTGGAAAAATACAAGACAATGTTTGTGTTGATAGGATTTTTGTAGCAAACTAGTGTCGATTATGGAGAAACCTTGCTCCTAAGAAAAAGGTTGGACATAAACCTTGCTCCCAAGAAAAAGGTTGGACATAGTTAGGGTAGTTTTGGCTTTAAGAGGTAGCAATAGGTGGGAAATATATTTGATGGATGCAAAGTTATGCTTCTTGAATGACATCTTAGAAGAAGAAGTCTATGTAAACCAAACACATGAGTATGAAAATAGAGGTAAGAGCACATAATTTATAAGCTAGAAAAATCATTGTATGATTTGAAAAGAAGTTCATAGAGCTTGGTTCATCAAAATGGTTCTAGTATAAACACACATGCTTATGCTATAAGGAAAGCTAACAGTCGCTAGCTTTGCAATAGAAAAACCATGTCCATGGTGATTGGTGGTTGCTACCTTATACCTTGAGCTTGTGCCATGTACTCTATTTTGAACGAATGCTACCTTTCCTTCTAGCATAACACATGCTTATGTTAGAAAAAAGGTAGCAGTCGCTAGCTTTCCAATAGATAAACCCTGGGCATGGTGATTGGTGGTTGCTATCTTATACCTTGAGCTTGTGCCATGCACTCTATTTTCAAATAAACAAATGGCACAAGATCAAGGAAAGCTAGCGACTGGTAGCTTTCCTTCTAGCATAAGCATTTCCTTCTAGGATAATAACACATACTTATGCTAGAAGGAAAGCTAGCAGTCGCTAGCTTTCCAATAGAAAAATATTGTCCATGGTGATTGGTGGTTGCTAGATTATACCTTGAGCTTGTGCCATGTGCTCTATTTTGAAATAAGCACATGACAAAATATCAAGGAAAGTTAGCGACTGCTAGCTTTCCTTCTAGCATAAGAACTTCCTTCTAGTATAAGCACACATGCTTATGCTAGAAGGAAACCTAGCAGTCGCTAGCTTTCGAATATAAAAACCCTGGGCATGATGATTGGTCATTCCTAGCTTATACCTTGATCTTGTGCCTTGTTCTCTATTTATCAATTATTACATGGCACAAGATCAATGAAAGTTAGAGACTACTATCTTTCCTTCTAGCATAAACACACATGCTTATACTAGAAGGACAGCTAATAGTCGCTAGCTTTCCAATAGAAAAACCCTGTCCATGGTGATTGGTGGTTGCTAGCTTATACCTTGAACTTGTGCCATGTGCTCTATTTTGAACGAGTGCTAGCTTTCCTTCTAGCGTAACACACATGCTTATGTTAGAAGGAAAGGTAGCAGTTACTAGCTTTCCAATAGAAAAACCCTGGGCATGGTGATTTGTGGTTGCTAGCTTATACCTTGAGCTTGTGCCATGTACTCTATTTTGAAATAAGAACATGTCACAAGATCAAGGAAATCTAGCGACTGCTAGATTTCCTTCTAGCATAAGCATTTCCTTCTAGGATAAGAACACATACTTATGCTAGAAGGAAAGCTAGCAGTCGCTAGCTTTCCAATAGAAAAATCATGTCCATGGTGATTGGTGGTTGCTAGCTTATACCTTGAGCTTGTGCCATGTGCTCTATTTTGAAATAAGCACATGGAAAAAGATCAAGGAAAGCTAGTGACTGCTAGCTTTCCTTCTAGCATAAACACACATGCTTATGCTAGAAGGAAAGCTAACAGTCGCTAGCTTTCCAATAGCAAAACTATGTCCATGGTGATTGGTGGTTGCTCGCTTAAACCTTTAATTTGTGCCATGTGCTCTATTTTTAAGGAATGCTAGATTCCCTTCTACAATAAGAATTTCCTTCTATCATAACCCACATGATTATGTTAGAATGAAAGCTACCAGTCGCTAGCTTTCTAATAGAAAACCGTGGACATGGTGATTGGTGGTTGCTAGTTTATAACTTGAGCTTGTGCCATGTATTCTATTTTAAAATAAGCACATGGTACAAGATTAAGGAAATCTAGCGACTGCTAGCTTTCCTTCTAACATAAGCATTTCCTTCTAGGATAATAACACATACTTATGCTAGAAGGAAAGCTAGTCGTCGCTAGATTTCCAATAGAAAAATCATGTCCATTCTGATTGGTGGTTGCTAGCTTATACCTTGAGCTTGTTCCATGTGCTCTATTTTGAAATAAGCACATGGCAAAAGATCAAGGAAAGCCAGCGACTGGTAGCTTTCCTTCTAGCATAAGCATTTCCTTCTAGCATAAACACACATGCTTATGCTAGAAGGAAAGCTAACACTCACTAGCTTTCCAATAGAAAAACCCTTTCCATGGTGATTGGTGGTTGCTAGATTATACCTTGATCTTGTGCCATGTACTCTATTTTGAACAAATTCTACCTTTCATTCTAGCATAAACATTTTTTTCTAGAATGTCACACATGCTTATGGTAGAAGGAAAGCTATCAGTCACTAGCTTTCCAATAGAAAAACCCTAGGCATGGTGATTGGTGGTTGCTAGCTTATACCTTGAACTTGTGCCATGTACTCTAGTTTCAAATAAGCACATGGCACAAGATCAAGGAAAGCTAGCGACTGCTAGCTTTCCTTCTACCATAAGCATTTACTTATAGGATAATAACACATACCTATGCTAGAAAGAAAGCTAGCAGTCGCTAGTTTTCCAATAGAAAAATCCTGTCCATGGTGATTGGTGGTTGATAACTTATACCTTGAGCTTGTGCCATGTGCTCTATTTTTAAATAAGCACATGGAAAAAGATCAAGGAAAGCTAGTGACTGCTAGCTTTCTTTCTAGCATAAGCATTTCCTTCTAGCATTTTTGAGAAGGAAAACTTTTCTTTTTAATGAGTCTCTACTTGTGCTAGATGCAATGGATTTTTATTTATATTTAAGTATTTAATATATTTCCATAACACATGACCCTTATTATTCTTATGCATGTGAATAAAAGACATGTAATAGAATATTGTTTGATAATGCTCATTATTTCATGTATTTTTAAAATAATTTAAACTTATAGTCACAACTATTTATTATTGTTTTTAGAAGCTATGGACTTTGGTGCAATGACAATTCCAAGGAATAATTTGAAGAAAAAATGAATTGCAAGTGACACACAAACAATGTCTCCCCCATGTTGTATGGTGGTTTTAAATATTATTCTCTCATTTCTAAATGGTTCGACTAGAAGACTATATGGTAATATTTGTGATTTTGATTTCATTTTATTTATAGTAATAATTGCTTATTATTGTTTTTAGAAGCTGTCATCTCTAAAGTAAGTAAAATGCCACAATCAACATTCAAAAAACAAAAGCGTCATTCAACTCAAATTATAAATTCAACAATGGGTTCTAATTTTGAAATGATTAAAAAGTTCAAAACATCTACTGCATATGAGTATGTCGAAGATTGGTATGTTGAGATTGAAAGTCCCATGAATATGTTTCCAGATATGTATCTATTTGGATCCATGGATGGAAATGATATACAAGGCCAGGGATAATTGTTAGTTGCTATGCTCTCAATCATAGTCAGATCGATTTTCAAGTGGAGGTAACTGAAGAAAATGAAGTGAAATTATTTTCTTGCCAAGTTGAGTACACAAAATTTAGACCAGATTTGATTGATACTAATAAATAATTTCCAGAGTCAATAAAAAAGTCACAGTTTAAGTTGGACAGTTTTGAGAGCTTCAATGAATCTGGTCTAAAGAGTTGTGATGATCTTGTACAATGTATTACCAACGTTATGAAATATCGCTATGTGAGATGTAAGAAAACATCATCCGTGTTTCTTTATTTGCAACAAAGAGGTAAACTACTTGATAAAATACCAGATGATAAACTCGAGGCTCAATTGCTTGCTATGAGAAGGGTATATTTAGCTGAGGTAGAATAGAGCATTAAAGAAAGTGAGTTCATGCCTACTACAGAGTTTGTAAAATCCCAAAAAGAAGACTCTCAGATAGAGAAGATTGCTGACCAGTGTGATGAAATCCATGAAAATTTTAAGGACAGTTATTTATTCTCAAGCTCTTTTAGCATGAAGGTGGATGTTCGAAGATGTATATAAGCACCCAAGTTATATAAATTGAGATCATGGGATGATTTAAATGTTTGAGTATTAATAAAATCATTCCTACAGAAATTTCAAGCATCATTGCCTGATCCTCTTCTGATTCCATTTGACACAAAAGAGTCTGATCCGATTGGAAACCCTATGAAAATCATGAATGAAATGGATATAAATGCCAAGAACATCAATTTTTGGATAGGTGATGGGAAACACACCATTCAAGAAGGAAAAGAAATATTATCAAATCCTAAATTCAGTCTATCTGGGGAGACAAAACAAGAGTACAAAGAACGTAATGCTCGATTCTTAGATCCATTAGTTGCTCCTAGTGTGGTGATTTGCATTTGCTTCCAGTTAAATTCTACAAACACAGTGTTCTTCAAAACTCCATTCATTGATTCTGTGCGATCTGCAAGACAATTCCTAATTGCCACAAATAAATTAAAGAAACAAAAATGTGGGAATTCTAAGACGGCTGAAGACAAGGTATGAATTTTTGTTTTTTGCACTTACTTTATATTGTTTTAACTAAATTCATGGCTATTTTATTTTTGATATCACATTCTTACTAATTTATATTTGTTATTTTTTAACAGGTTGATGATGAAATGTTCTTCTCTTTCTTCGATTGTCCACTAACAAACTTAGCTGAAAAAAAGTCTTGTTATATCTTAATGATACTACTTGGGATAAATGGGAAGTTGTTTTTAATTGTTACAAACTAGGGACATTAATGTGTTCTCCAAACCAACCTAAGGATCCAAACTATAAGACAAATAGTCTAAACAGTTTGGTATCAAGTTCTTTCCGTCCCCTTCAGGGACTAACCGCTGAAGAAATGTGTTCTGTAACAGATAAACTATTGGATGGAACTGTCTGGTTTTCTATTCCAATGAACCATCCAACCAATGCCATAAAAATGAAAGATTATTGTTCACAATTGAAAACCAAAAGAACAATTTTGGAGGCAATGGTAACATATTGCAAAAGTCATGATAAGAATCTGAATGATAAGATTCTTACAATATCCAATATTCTTGAGCATTATGGAATTACTGATATCATATTTTCCAACTTCTGTAAGACAATGGAAGGGTGCAAATATGTAAAAGGATCACGAAATACAAAAATAGAGTCCCTTTCTCCACAAGCCTGTGTGGTCCTTGATAGAATAATTGATGCATCGACAGATATACAGGAAATTGAGAACAGTTTTTAATTCGGTTGTCATTATGGGGGTCCTAGCCTCTTGTCAACACTTTTGCACTCTTTTCCTTCTTAGTTTCAACCAATGTTATACACTGACTTTGTTGTGTTGGATACATTGGCTTTGAAAGATGAATCATTCCTTAAGGATCACTATATTGAATTGTTTCAATTTTTTATCGAAAAAAATGGGTTGAAAGATTTTACTATGATTATCTTAGTAGAAATTTGGTCTTGTAAGGATGTACGCCAAGATCTGGAGATTGTTGTCAAGGACTCAAATGTCAACTATAAAATGGCTACTGGTCTTTATGAATATAAAAAACAAAATAACTATAGTTATGATATAGTTTTAACTATACATTTCTATAGTGAAGAGTCACAAAGTTTAGAGGCCTCAAGATACTCACACTTTTAGAGACATATCTGATGAAAACGAGAGAGATTTTGAATTCTGGGAAGAATTATTGCAAATGCATCAACAACATAGTGATCTAAATTTGATTATTTCTCTTTATGTGGGGACAAATTTACAGAAGGCTTGCTGTACATATGGAAGAAGAATGGCATGTGTCATAGAAAATGAGTTACAAAGGACTACCATGTAGACTAATCAAGAATCCTTCCAATTGCAAAAACCAATATCTAATATATTGCTGTTGGAATATCTAGGTATTGTACTTATTTTGTTCTTTCTCTAGTGATTCTTTGTACCTTATTGCAAGTGGTGCATTTGTACCTTCTCTTCTTAATAACATCATTATCATCATAAATTCCAGCATCTCCATGAATTTAATTATATTTGGGCTTCTTCCTGATGCATTTAGTAAGCTCAGAACTAGCATTGGGAAGCTTGAGGTTACCTGATCCAGGCTCCTCAGTCACCACTTGGTATTGTGGGTTTTGAGCAGTGTTTACTCCACTTGCAAGCATTACAAGAAACATTGCCATGTCCTCTTCTTCATTATTGGTTTTTGAACAAAATTGCTCATGCTGATTAATAAGTTGGATTGCATACTTGGCTCTCTGGGATCTCTTCCCCTTCCTCCACTTAGCAAATCTGCTTGAATTCCTACTGGGATGATCAATCTCAATCTCAATCTCAGCATCATTCTCACTTTCTTCTTTGTCATCCTGGGTCTCATGTTCCTGTGATTCTTCAAGATGGGCATCACTACTATCTTGATGGGTTTCAGAGTGGCCTTTACAGGAACTGAATTCCTTCCCACACAGATCACCATTTATAGAAGAATCGATGGGTTTGGAACCCAATCCATGACCCAACATAAATGAGTAGTCCATATCTACAAACTGCCAATTGCACTTGGGATTCTTTTGCAGAGCATACATTAGATTACTCCCATTACTATACAATCCCTCTTCCTTCTCCTCCATGGATTTGTGATCCGAAGCTTTGGGCCTCTTGCTCTTCTGAAATTTAGTTTCAGCAAGTGTGTCTACAGCAATGGAAGTGGAGGCGTGGGCTCTCATGTGGCCGCCAAGAGCTCTTCCTGAGATGAATCTCTTACTACAAACCTTGCAAAAGTAGCTCAATGGGTGCTCTCCTTCTTCTTGTTTCTTGAACACCTCCATGGCTTGGGACCTGAAATACATTTTATCCACTGTGGTCATGCTGTAAACTCTACTCCGCCTTCAATGCTAAACTTCTTTCTACAGAGAAAATCATAATTAACTGAAAAAAAACAGTGGACTGATAATAATGAAAGCAATTCACAATTCACACTGTGAAATACTTGTGTGCTTCTCCGAGCAAGCACAGACTTCATCTAAATTCAAGAAAAGTAAAATGTGGGCCACGGTTTAATTGCGTATGAAACAGGGATTCTGAATTGAAAATAATTGATTTGAATGGTCAAATTCGAGTGGGAAGTTGCAGATAAATGAATCTGAACCGAGCAAAAACAGAAAAATCATGGAAATCGATGATGTAGGGGTGTGGAAGTCTCCATTCTTTCTCGTTATGTTGCTTCCGACTCTTCTTCCATTCACGTGGCCTACGCATTGACTTCCTCAAAACTCGCTTCACCCATGGACAAAATCGTATTTGATTGATCCGCTGACAGGCCATTCCCTGCCCGATTTACTTGGAGCAGTGCTGGAATTTGATTAAAAATTCAAACACTGTTTAACACTATAAAGTAGTAGTTTTAAATCGTTTTTTTTTTAATATAATATTGGAGTTATATTGGTTTTAAATTGGATTTTTTTTTATCATGTTTAGATTAATGGGTGTTCTATTATTTTTAGTAAATTTATAAATCTTGATTAACAAGATGTTTACTATAACTACTAATGGTGGATATTGTAAAGAAAATAATGATGACACTTTGCAACAAAGCAATGATCAACATAGTGTGCACAATGTTGAAGAAATTTTGGAGATGCAAATACAAGGCAAAGAATATACCATACCAGGTACATAATTTATTTTGTTTCTTTTGTTGTTTAGAAATCTTGATTAACAAGTTGTTTACTATAACTACTATAACTATTTTGTTTCTTTCGTTGTTAAGATATTTTGACTAGCAAGTTGCTTACTATAAATACTAATGGTGGATATTGTAAAGAAACAAATAACGACACTATGCAACAAAGCAATGACTGATATAATGTGCACAATGTTGAAGAACGTTTGGAGATGAAAATACAGGAAGAAGAAGATACCACACCAGGTACATATTTTTTTTTTGTTCTTATTATTTTTAAAATTTATTTGTTTCCACATGTCATAATATTTTGGAATGTTTGTATTTAAATAAATATAAGAACAAGACATTAACCATGTAGCTTTGCAATTAATTTTGGAGATGGAATATCAATTGGCATAATAAACATGATATCATATAGTGTGCTTATTTTTGGTGTTTCTCTTGATTTTAGAAAAAAATGTTCATGTATAATTCATAACATTTCATATATTGGTTATAGTTACAGATGAGGAGAATGAGTACATGAATCAAGCGAATGTGCCAAAGAACTATAATGAAAAACATAATACCATCACATGTGTTTAATATGATTTATTGTATGTCTATTTATTTAATGAATTTTATTCGTTGATACATTTTATAACATTTCATATGTTTATTACAATGGCAAATAAGGAGAAAAAAGACAATGATGAAGGGAATGTGAAACAAAGCCATAGTCAAGAACATGATATCATATCAGGTACTTCACATGTCTCTTATTTTCAATTACACATAAAATATGTCTTATAAAACAAAATTTGATTAAAAGAAGTATTATTGGTATTTGATTGAAGGTTTGTTATTTTGGCTCTAGGTTCTATGAAGACAATACAAGAGAAGTGTGGCTTATCTATAACTAGTACAAAAAATACTCAAAGTGAGTGTATTTCTTCAACAATTTTTTTTATTAATAATTTATGTAGCATGAATAAAATGAATTAACTATGTTATCCATTATTGTTTTGCAGCTATTATAAGTCAAAATAAATTAGTTATTTTTGAATTGAATAACATTTTCTTTCAGAGCGTTGATGGTGATGCATCACAAAAAGGATTTATTGAGAAAATGGGAAGGACCGTAGATTACACGATAGAGAAAAAATCATTTTGGTTTCATCCACATGCAAAAACATTTCTTAAATGTGTTCGAGAAAAGAATCTCTTGACATTGCAATTTAGATGACATCTTTGAAACAAAACAAAACAAGAGTTATGAAAAAGCTGGTTTCAGAAACATTACAAGCTAAATTTTTGTTTACATGGACTGCTTCAGATTGC
>LPNX010119941.1:255072-285020 GCA_001517045.1 Pseudotsuga menziesii
TTATTACAAAAAATATTACTTCAATGATAATGAGTGCTTAGTGCACTAGAATTTAGATTAAAGCATGATGAGTCATAGATGAATGATTTTGAAAGGTATAGGCATTTGATTTCCCAATCTATAACTTATTGTAAATGCGTATTCTTAAGTTAATAGTTTATAATTGCAATAATCTCATATAAGCCAACAAGACATGAAATAACTTATTGACTGTTATTAGCCTATATTCATTAATATGAGGAGTTTATCAATGCAATATGTAATTTTTGAAATAAAACCCCATATAATTGAAGTTGCAATTGTTTTAAAACACAAAATTAATTGCTAATGAGTGCTAAGTGGTATTAAGGGTAGTACGAGATTGGTCATAAGTGAGTGACATTGAACTATAAGAAATTTGATTTCTCATTTCATTTTTTTGTAAGTTTGTATTATTAACTCAATTATGATTAATTGAAATAATCTCATAATAGCCAACAAAGCATGAGATATGCTCTATCTTTTATCTTCTTGTATGCATTAAATGAATGTATAAATGTGATATGTATTTTTTGGAATAAAATACAATGTAAAAACATTCAACAAGTAGTTGAAAAATCAAATACCGATACAAGTGACTTTGAATTCATATGGGATAGGTCTCATTGTCACTTGCAAACAAAATTCAAATAATGTAGTGTGATACAATTTTATGAGAAAATGTTAAGTGATGTGTGGTCCAAATATGGAAATTAGTACGAAGAATCAAATATATTGCTAATAGATACATCAAAGCTTACTTCTCAATTCCCTGGATACCGGTCAAATTGTATCTTAACAAAGGATTATATAGGACATGAACATGATACTTGGCTTGTCCAAATTCTATTCCCCCTTTTTAAGACACTTCATCGTATCAAAGAGAAACGCAACTACATTTGAATGTTCAATAGAACATTGAGTTCTTTATAGTAGGTGAAGATATTAATTTTTAGAAATTTGTTAATGCGTACATTGCAATATTACAATACAAGTTGAACACATTTTTTGATGAATTAATTTGTATGTTTTTAAAACTTTTATAGATAGATGAGAATTAACAATAATATTTAAATACAATTATTAATATTATTTATGATTGCCTTTAAATTGACATTTTTTTGCATCATACACCAGTTGATTTCCCCATTCAAAATATTTTTTTAATTTGCGTTCTTAAATCAAATATTTGTAATTAAAATCATCTCATAAAAGCCAACAAGGCATGCACAAAGTTTTGTAAATGTGTATTCTTAAGTTAATAGTTTATAATTGCAATAATCTCATATAAGCCAACAAGGCATGAAATAAATTATTGACTTTTATTTGCGTATATTCATTAATAAGAGGATTTTATCAATGCAGTATGTAATTTTTGAAATAAAGCCCCATATAATTAAAGTTGCAATTGTTTAAAAACACAAAATTTATTGCTAATGAGTGCTAAGTGGTATTAAGGGTAGTACGTGATTGGTCATAAGTGAGTGACATTGAACTATAAGAAATTTGATTTCTCAATTCATTTTTTTTGTAAGTTTGTATTACTAACTCAATTATGATTAACTGAAATAATCTCTTAAAGGCCAACAAAGCATGAATATGTTCTATCTTTTATCTTCTTATATGCATTAAATGAATGTATAAATGTGGTATGTAATTTTTGGAATAAAATACAATGTAAAACCATATAATTAATTGATAATGAGTACTAAGTGGACTATTTAGACTCATTCGATATGTGCCATAAATAAATTCAAAAGAGCATGGGGTCATATATAAAGTTCAACTAAAAGATTTGAAAAATATGTTTCAACATCTATTTCTTCGACATTTAAAAATCTTATCATTTTCTTTGCCTTTTGGTGAAAGTAATTCTCGGCCATGATTGGTTGGAAATATTACATCAAGTTATGTTGTTTTTAGACTTGAAAACATGAAGAGATTGATACCCCTTCCTTACATACATCTCTTTGAAGACCCTTACAAAGTGGACTCCACTGCGCACTCCTGACGTTGGATTTTAGAAGACAATTTCTTACTTCAATCCACACTAGATATGTAAAATATCGACTTCCCACATAAATGCACTATCTTGATACAGTTGGTCAAATCCTCATAACAAAACAAGAAATGAGAAGGATCATTTGGGAATACATTTACAAGAAGTACATACATGTTACTTAGCTAGATTCCATTTAGGGGTTTAAACCCAAAATGAACTTCTATATAGATCAATTTGAACATGGAGATTTAAATAGATAACCTTATTGTCATAGATAACCAAACTAGTTATAAATGATACAACATTTCATTTTTTATGATTGTATATTAAAAACACTTGGAGTAAATAAAATTTGTGATCAATAAAAACATTCTTTCTAGGATTAGTTTTTCCAATTTTAATGCAATATTTCTTTAATGCATAATTTTTACAAATTAAATGAAATAAATAAAATGTTTACAAAAAAATTCAATGTCATAGAAGTCCTTGTAATAGAATTTTTCTAGATTTCTTGAAATATGTGTTAAAGGGTCTCTTCATGCAATACGAACTTGATATTTTGATCCTTGGGTATGGTTGGGTACAAACAAAAATGATTGTTTTCCCTTCATGTAGATCAATCCATTATTAAGCCATTTCAAAGATATCTCTTGATATCTTAACATTTAATAAAAATAAGGTCTAAATAGCATGCACTCAATGCTCAAGTAACATTTTTATGAGTATCCCTACTATTTCTTAAAAAAAACAAATTTTGTCTTTTTATATTAGAAACTTAACAATGGGCTCTTCATGTGAAATGGAATTCATATTTAGATCCTTCGGTATGGTTGTGTAAAAAGAAAACAAAAAATTCCATAAGATCGCATCATAGTTTCGGATTGCAATTGTATTACTTGAAAATAGGAGTTATTTCCAAAATGCATAATATACTTCACAATTGGGAATGATGGCTGGTTGATAACACTAAATCACATTGGTGGTTGAAATCAAGTATGATTTTGAGAAAATGTTGTGTCTTCCATGTGTTTTCTAGTTGGGTTCACACTGTCGGAGATTGAATTTGAATTTATAGTTGTTGTGGTGATGGTAGTATTCATTGGATATGTCTTGGTAACTATGAATTGAGTGATGATTTCTTCATCAATCCATGTTTTCCTACATTAAGAGCTATGGTATGAGGGTTCTTCTTACTTGGGGTATCCATTTGGATGTGCTTGTAAGCATATTCTAGAGTAGCACCATGCAATGTGCTGGCAATGGGTTCAAAGGCGTGAAGTATGGGAATTCACAAAGGAAAAGCAAACTTGGCAAAAGAGGAGACCGATAAGTTGGTCATTTTGGTCAATTTAGTTAGGAATTCGGTTATGTGGACCATTTTTGTACCATCTTAGCAAGCCTATAAATAGAATTAGAATTTTAAAGAGAATCCTCTGGATTAATGAATCATAAAGAAAGGAGGATATGGTTGGTAGATCATTTGTTGGGTTTTGTTGTATTGACCCGTCGATGAGGGTATTTCTAGTCTGATGCTAATATACCAAGGAATGCTTGTCTTTTGTGATGTGTTTTGGGAATAATATGAAAATGATGTTGATGATGAAATTCTTTTATACTCCAATGTTTCTTTGAATCTTGCGATATATTAATTTATATGCTTAATTATGAATGATGCGAAGCCTTGCAGGGCTCAATGGGTTAATACATGTTGATATATTTGTTCATATAACTTTAAGTTGATTAGAAATATGTTGTCACAATGTCCATGTTGATCTACAATCTGAATAAGAATGATTGCAAATACTAGGTAGATTTGATTAATGTTAGGTATATCTGATGAACTATATGCTCAAACCTTAGATCTCTTGGTGTCATTGTGATAGAGTAAGAGATAGTGTAGAATTCCTCTTCCATCTATAGAAATGTGGTTCCTATAGCCCTACCTTAGACATCTTGGGTGAGATTGCATCTGCTTCACAGGTGTTTCTAGATAGTGTAAAACATATACATGTCGATATTTAGGGAGTTTTTTGTGATGAATGTCAGCATATTGCATACTTAACCCTTGTTGATAAGTTTTGTGTCAACAAATGTTCCATTATCGGGACCATAGTAAGAAGTATAATGAGAGGATATGTTGTGGAACCCTACGAAACTGCAAATCCAAGAGTGGTTTGTTCAGAAGTCCCGAGAATTTGCAGAAGGATAAAATCAAAACCCTTAACTGACAGTAGATGATTAGTTGCGGATATATATCTATTGTAATATCCACAAGATATTCTTCACTGACTTTCTTTTTAGTACTATACAAGTTTTTGGTGAAGCTTACTTTCTTGAAGAGGAATTTCCAAGGGGGTGAACCTAAAGGGTGTACCCCAGAACTAATTCAGGAGTTAAAAAGGGTGAATAACAAATATTCAAGAGCCATCGATTTGTGGATAGAAAACATATTGGAATTCAGTGTCAATATTGTTCATGTATTTGTAGCTTCAGAATGTATTCAGTTGTATATCTTGTGTATTGTACCCCGATATTGATTCTGGGGAGTATCTATAATGTAATTATGTCATGTTAGGCCCCGATGTTCCGATCGGGAGATTCAATAATGTAAAAAATTCATGTAAAGTCATTGAGGTTAACCCTCTATTGTAAGTTGGGGAAATAGTCCCCATAATTGTGTCAAGGTTAACCCTCCTTGTTGATTGAAGGGAAAAGTCCCCAGAGTTGTGGGGCACTAGGGTTATTAGACTCTCCTAGAGATGTTGGCCATAGTAACTAATTGTTAAGTGGTGTCGACATGTTGAAGTGGACATCAAGTGAACGAAAGAATATAAATAGAGAGTGAGCCTCTCTATTTATCACACACACACACTCTCACTAGGGCGCATGAGTGAGACAGGAGAATCTCTCTCAATTGTGAGAGAGAGAACAAGCTGTTGGAGATCATCTTTATGTTTTCAGGTTTTACTGCTACCATTGCTGCTCATTCTATCTTTGAGGAATTTGTGGGGTTTTCTCCTTTATGGTTTCCCCGAGGAAAATTCTTTGTGTCTCTTGTCTCTTGTGTTTATTTTTGTGCATGTTATTCTCTCATATAAGATCCTAAGATAATTTTAGCTTGAATGATAAAAAATCTAACATGGTATCACAGCTAACCTGAGAAGAAGACATTGTGCAGCTACAGAAGCTAGGGATTCTTACTTTTTTGGTATCTCTCCACAATCCATCCACAAAATAAGGCTAGCATGACTCTCCATTGAAGGGCACTTCTTTTTGTCGAAGCAGAATTTGATTCCAGGCATTTTCAGTTTTTGGTGTGGAAAATTAGGGCTTTTTACAGAAGAGGAATTTTTTAGTGAGCCTGACATAGGATTGATGTCCTCATCAAAATTGAAGTTTAGAGACATGGGTCAATATTTTTGGTTGGGTGTAACTCTGGGAAAGTCAAACCCTAGTTTGACCCCAGGCTAGAAAAACCCTAAATACTAAAACTCATAAGTTTTGGTAAATTCGCTATTAGAGGTACTTGTTGCAAATCTCAACTTGATGTATTGAATATTTCATTGATGTAGATTCAACTTGGAATGATACTATTTGAACATACTTCACATTCAAGACACTTAATTTTTGGGCATAATTACATAATTGTTATAAGAAATAATCCAAAATAAATAAGGGCATACCATTGATAGGGAAGACGTAATATGACACTCTAATTTTGAAACCGATAAGATATATTTATAAATAAATTCCTAAATAAATGAGAAATTATAAATATCTATAAATATGTAGTCTTCCTCAAATTATTTTGTATGCAGAACTCCAATGCAATTTTTCCCACTCAAAGAAAAGTTCTCAGAACCTGCGCAAAAGTAGACTACAACCTTCATCAAATTATCATAGTTATAACAATTACAAGCATAAGAGAATTGAATTTTCTATATAATAATCCTAACTAATCTATCAAGAAGTTGATTCCAACAAAAAAAAAAGTATTTGAGTGAAATGAACTTGCTATGTATCAAGATATGAAAATACAATGACATAAGAGATACCATAAAATCTTCATTTCTAGCAATATGAACTTATTCTTTTAAGGGAGGAATGAACTATTTTTCACTTGCCTCTTCGAGGGGGTACCTCCAAATTAGTTAATATCAACATCCAATATTCTACACATCACATCCATAATGAGGACTCCATCCTTATTTAGATATCATAAGATATTTCTAACCTCTCAACACCCATATAGAACTTCTTAAATGAGGTCCCATTACTTTTATTACTAAGATAGTGTACCTTATTTAATAATAACAATATACTGGACATATTATACATTAAATTGAATGGACACTTCAACTATGACTTTAATAGTCTCGTTGGCCCCACATTACAACCATGGGGAGGTTCCTAATTGAAATTAAAGTTTTGAGAATCATCTTTGCCATGGTCGAGATGGGGAGCAGAAAAAAGAGATGTTCATACTTATTGATAATGAAAAAAAAATACAATTATACCTAATAATTATGTTTCCAATACCTTCATCACCATTATCTGGATCCCTCTTACATGGATCAATTATCCATTTGAAATTTTCTCCAAGAACTCTTTCTTTTTGGGAAAGGGAAAATCATGAGATATTTAAGTCCCACCACTCAAAGAGTTGAGCATGTATAACAAAAATGGTTCCTATAGAAGAGGATGATAATAAAATCAAAGAATTTATGTGAACCTCTATCATAATGTTGTTAAATTACTATATTTCCACTTCTCCAATGTTCAAATCATTTTTGTGTTGTTCGAAGTTAGTTACAATCATTGGAAATGTGAGTTAGGGCTCGAAAATTATGTAACTTTATTTAATGAACATGCATTAAATGCACATTTATTGTATATTTTTCCTTCTATAATCCATACATGCATTTCCTAAAGGGAAATTACATGGGTATGCATGCTTGATTAACACATGTGTCACACTCATTTGTTTATGAAAATGCGTGTATCCAAAGCAAAAAAAAATATTAATGTATTCCTGTAGTGAAGTAGATTAAGAAAATTAGAGATATTATGGCTTAGAAGTCATGAATGATCAATAGGACCATCACATATTATGGCTTAGAATTCATTGATGAAATACATATTTTTCGGAAGATCACAAGGTGCGTTTCCTGATTTTGAGGATGGAACCTAGGGTAAACTAGAGTCCTCAAGGAATAAGTTTGATCAAGAAATATAGTCATTACAATATCATCATGTTACTTCCAAAAAATAATCCTTTATTGGTATAAGGTAACACCCCTTCCCTAAATCACCTAAGCTATACCCAATTCAACTGAAGTTCTTTGTATTATTATTTTAGATTAATATGAAACATGGAATGGTTAACAACATATCTATATGAACATCAAGATGTGTACATGTTTGGCTAGATATCCTCTTGAATTTTCTTTAGTTTATATTTCATTTTAATGAAAACTAAATAATCCTATTGAATATGTAAACTCGTAAAAAAAGGGCTACATTTATTTCAATAAAATATGTAGAGAACATCAAAGATTTACGAGATGATAATAATATCTTAAAAAGGTATAACTCTTCTTTACTGATAACTTTAAGTTCCCCATTTTTTAAAATTTATTTTCTTTACATGTATAGATCAATCCATTATTGATCGATATCAAGGAGATCATATCGATATCTTAGCATTGAAATAAAATAAGTTCTAAATATCATGCACTAAACACTCAAGTAACTTAAAAACCCTACTATATTAAAAAAAAGCTAATGTTTGTTATATAGAATAGAAACATGGAGATCGTCTCTTCATGCAAAATGAACTTGATATTTTGATCCTAGGGTATGGTTGTGTACAAACAAAAATGATTGTTTTCCCTTCATGTAGATCAATCCATTATTGAACCATTTCAAATATATCTCTTGATATCTTAACATTTAATAAAAATAAGTTCTAAATAGCATGCACTCAATGCTCAAGTAACATTTTTATGAATATCCCTACTATTTCTAAAAAAAAACAAATTTTGTTTTTTTATAATAGAAACTTAACAATGGGCTCTGTGTGTGAAATGGACTTGATATTTAGATCCTTCAGTATGGTTGTGTGAAAATAAAACAAAAAATTCCCTAAGATCACATCATAGTTTGGGATTGCAATTGTATTACTTGAAAATCAGAGTTATTTCTAAATGCATAATATACCTCACAATTGGGAATGATGGCTGGTTAAAATCAAGGAAGATAATATGATTTTGAGAAAATGTTGTGTCTTTCATGTGCTTTCTAGTTGGGTTCAACCTGTGGGAAATTGAATTTGAATCTATAGTTGTTGTGGTGATGGTAGTCTTCATTGGCTATGTCTTAGTAATTATGAATTGAGTGATGGCTTCTTCATCAATCCATGTTTTCCTACATTAGGAGCTACGGTATGAGGGTTCTGCTTACTTGGGGTATCCATTTGGATGTTCTTGTAAGCATATTCTAGAGTAGAACCATGCAATGTGCTAGAAATGGGTTCAAAGGTCTGAAGTATGGGAATTGACAAAGGAAAAGACAAACTTGGTGAAAGAGGAGACCGATAAGTTGGTCATTTTGGTTAATTTAATTAGGAATTGGGTTATGTGGACCATTTTTGTAGCACCTTAGCAAGCCTATAAATAGAATTAGAATTGTAATGAGAATCATCTGGATTAAGGAATCATAGAGAGAGGAGGATATGCTTGGTAGATCATTCGATCGGTTCTGTTGTATTGACCTGTCAATGAGGGTATTTCTAGTCTGATGCTAATCTACCAAGGAATGCTTTTCTTTTGTGATGTGTTTTGGGAATAATATGGAGATGATGTTGATGATGCAATTCTTTTATGTTCCAATGTTTCTTTGAATATTGTGATCTATTAATTTATATGCTTAATTATGAATGATGCGAAGCCTTGCATGGCTCAATGGGTTAATACATGTTGATTTGTTCGTTCATATAACTTTGAGTTGATCTGAAATATGTTGTCACAATGTCCATGTTGATCTACAATCTGAATAATAATGATTGCAAATACTATGTAGATCTGATTAATGTTAGGTATATCTAATGAACTATATGCTTAAACCTTAGATATCTCAGTGTCATTGTGATAGAGTAAGAGATAGTGAAGAATTCCTCTTCCATCTATAGAAATGTGGTTCCTGTAGCCCTCCCTTAGACATCTTGGGTGAGATTGCATCTGCTTCACAGGTGTTTCTAGATAGTGTAAAACATATACATGTCGATATTTAGGGAGTTTTTTTGTGATGAATGTCAGCATATTGCATACTTAACCCTTGTTGATAAGTTTTGTGTCAACAAATGTTCCATTATCGGGACCATAGTAAGAAGTAGAATGAGAGGATATGTTGTGGAACCCTATGAAACTACAGATCCAAGACAGGTTTGTTCAAAAGTCCTGATAATTCGTAGAAGGAGAAAATCAAAATCCTATATTGACCGCAGATGATTAGTTGTTGATATATATCTTTTGTAATATCCATGAGATATTCTTCACTGAATTTTTGATAGTACTATACAAGTGGTTGGTGAAGCTTACTTTCTAGAAGAGGAATTTCCAAGGGGGTGAACCTGACGAGTGGACCACAGAACTGATTCAATAGTTGAAAAGGGTGAATAACAAATATTCAAGAGCCATTGATGTGTGGATAGACAACATATTGGAAGGTTATAGTATGGAATTCGCTGTTGATATTATTGATGTATTTGTAACTTCGAAATGTATTCAGTTGTATATCTTATGTATTGTACCCCGATGTTTATTCCATGGAGTATCTATAATGTAATTGTGGCATGTCATGCCTCGATGTTTTGATAGAGAGATTCAATAATGTAAACAAGTCATCTAAAGTAATTAAGGTTAAAACTCCATTGTAAGTCAGAGAAATAGTCCCCACAATTGTGTCAAGGTTAACCATCCTTGTTGATCGAAGGGAAAAGTCCCCATAGTTGTGGGGCACTAGGATTATTAGACTCTCCTAGAGATTTCGGCCATAGTAAGTAATTGTTAAGTGGGGCTAACATGTTGAAGTGGAAATCAAGTGAACGAAAGAATATAAATAGAGAGTGAGCCTCTCTATTTATCACAGACACACTCATTCACTAGGGCGCATGAGTGAGATAGGAGAAGCTCTCTCAAGTGAGAGAGAGAGAACAAGTTATTGGAGATCATCTTTATGTTTTCGAGTTTTACTACTGTCATTGGTGCTCATTCTATATTTGAGGAAGTTGCAGGGTTTTATTGTTTATGGTTTCCCCAAGGAAAAGTTTTGGTGTCTCTTGTCTCTTGTGTTTATTGTTGTGCATGTTATTCTCTAAGATAAGATCCTAATATAATGCTAGCTTGAATGATAAAAAATCTAACATGGTATGAGAGCTAACGTAAGAAGAAGACTTTGTGCAGCTACAAAAGGTATGGATTCTTACTTTTTGGGTCTCTCTCCACAATCCATCTGTAAAAAAATGCTAGGATGACTCTCCATTGAAGGGCGCATCTTTTCGTCGAAGCAGAATTTGATTCCGAGCATTTTCAGTTTTTGGTTCAGGAAATTAGGGCTTTTTACAGAAGAAGAAATTTTTTAGTGATCCCTATATAGGATTTATATCCTCATCAAAATCAAATTTTAGAGACCTAGGTCAATATTTTTGGTTGGGTGTAACTATGGGAAAGTCAAACCCTAGTTTGACCCTAGGCTAGAAAAATCGTAAATACTAAAACTTATACGTTTTGGTAAATTTGATATATCTTGGGATTGTAGAAGTCTCAGGGGCCGAAACATTCATAAGGAGAATATAAAATCATGATGTACATTGTGTCCAAGTTTTATCCTCATAATCGCTATATTCTAGGAGATATGATTCCTCAAAGTTAGGGTTCCAACATCTTCCAGGATTCATCCCTAAACAGGACACCTGGGGAGAATTTCTATATCTTTGACAAACAAGGTCCAAATGAGATTTATCAAGATGTTCCAGAAAGGGAACACACTTTAATTTCTTCGGTAGAAGTTTTATACCCTGAAGATGAAATAGTTACATCTGGCATGTTTGTACAACTTCGCTATGCTGAACAATCCTGAAATAGGTCACCTTTGGAAAATGATCATAACTCCCAATTGGTGAAACCAATTTTGATGAAACCTATGGTGTTATAATAGGGACAAGCTAGGACAGCTCACTGCAAAGTTTTAGACACAGAGGAGCAGTAATTTAAATTATACCATAGAAACAGTCTTATGAATTTCTGCAGAAGAAATTGGTAAACTAGGGCTTCCTATTCCAAGATCTTTCCTCCACTATTTTTAGAAAATGAGTACATTGGACAGATCACCTTGAATAGGTATATATTTCTATCCAATCATATCTTAAATATTCCAAGTTTTGAAAATTGGGGTGTCTCTGACAAACCCTATATCAGCCAGCTTCGAAAACAGGATGAACACCTCAAATCGATAAGATCTAATATTTTGCTATTTTCATTTGAGGTTCTCATTTCAAAGTGATCTATCACATCAGCTTGATGACAAGCTTGGTGTGGCTGAAAACTTCCTAGCATGGAATTATAGGATGTCACTAGTTCTTAAAGGAAATGAATTGGACACCAACATAAGTAGAGAGGTTCTAGAGGGAGATGAGGCTAAAATCCTTACACTAGAAGAACTTGGTCAAGGCTAAGAAGATCATTGTTGATTCAATCCTGGATCACCTTATGCCACAATTGTCTTCCCTAAATACACCGAAAGAGATGTTTGATTCCTTGACCAAGCTATTTGAAGGGAAGAACATAAATCAAAATATGACTTTGAGAAAATAGTTGAAGAATGTGAAGATCCAGAATGTAGAGACCATACATTCATACATTAGGATGGTTTCTCAAATCAAAGAACAACTTGTAGCAGTAGAATGTAGAAGTAGTGATAGCCACCTTGAATGGCCTCCTAGGATCATGGGATTCATTCATGTGAGGAATGTGTGCCAGAACGAACTGATTTCTTTCAGTAGACTCTAGGAAGAAGAAGAAGCTCGACTCATAATAAGAGAAGATAATATGGGAGCAACTGAAGATCAAGCTCTCACCATCCAAAGAATATCCCTCAAGAGATCAATTAATTACTAAGTCAAAGGTCGTAACCCTTCACTACACATGCTCAAGCTTATAATTGAGAGCCTCATTGAAAAATATTACCATGTTATCTATTATCTATATTTATTATTACTTACCAACATGTGGGATTCAGATTACCTATGGGAAGTTTAGAGAACTTACCTATGTTAAAGAAACCTTTTACACTTTAGTGGTATTAGAGATAGTTCTGATTCCAACCCTTGGGCACAACTTCCATTAGAACTTGTCTAATAAATATTTCATAGTTTCTCTCAACCGAGGTCTCTGACAAAGATTAGAAAAAAAAGAGTAAAAAAGAAAAAGAAAAAAAACAAAGAAAATAAATAAAAAGTTAAAAACAAAAGAAAAGAAAAAGTAAAAAATATATATATATTTATAAAGAAAGTTTAAAAAAAAGAAAAAGAAAGTTAAAATTAAAAAGAAGAAGAAAGAAAGAGGTAAGTTCTCTAAAATTCCCACAGGTAATCTGAATCCCACATGTTGGTAAGTAATAATAAATATGGATAATAGATAAGATGATAAGATTTTACAACGAGGCTCTCTTTTAAAGGCTTGAGCATTTGTAGTGAACGGTTACACCATTTCAATTAGTAATTAATAACTATTAACAAAACCAACACATGGTTTTTTTTCCCAAAAATCAAAAGGAAAGAAGATAGATCAAAGAAGTCAAAGTCAAAGGATTTACTAAGAAGATAAAGGAAGTAATTTACAAAGTTACGGGAGTATTCTTACTCATTAATATATTGAAATGATTTAGTCAAAAGATAAATGAAGTAATTTAAAAACATTGTTTTAAAGAAACTAATGTTTTATATGAAAGGTTATTTAAGTTCTTAAATAATTTATTTCAAAAAAAAGAGGCCACTATTTTGGAAAAGTCATTATTGTTATTATCATTCTTATTATAACTTAATAATAGTAATTTTTATGCCAATTTAATAATCATAAAAATTATTACATTTATTAAAATACAAAAAAAATTCATGAAAATTTTCTCCATAAACAAATTGAAAGAAGACAAAAGAAAAGAAGAAGTCAAAAGTCAAAAGGAAACCCAACTATCATACAAGAACACCAAAAGTCAAGAATTACGGTGAATTCTAAATCACAATTGCAGTCCCAACTACAAGTAGCATTGGACAAAGTAGAACATTGTAAAAAAAACAATGATCGTCTACTATTTCACATTGCGAAGCTGGATATTTCAAAATATTAATAGAGAAAAATAATCATTATCTAAAAAGACACATTGAGATATTATTTACTCAAATTGAGGAATTAATGAGTAGAAAATATCCCAATCAGAATCTACAGAACCAAAAAATCATGAAAAAGGAAGTCAAGAATAGGGAAGATATAAAATTATTAAAGAAAATCATGAAAGAAAAAGATGCCAAAATCATGTAAATTCAAGAAAAAGTAAGATGCCAAGAAACATAGAATTGCGACCTTCAACAACAGATTGAGGAACTCCAGCAGAAAGAGGATGACACAAAAAAGGTGCACAAATTAGAAATTATGAAATTCAATAACACATTAGAAAGTAATACTAAAGATATATACCGATTTATAAATCATAATAAAATATTAGCTATAAAGATCAAGAAGTTAGAGAGTACTAGGAAGGAAGACAACTTGAATGAAGACATCGAAGGAAAAGTCCTAGAAAAGTAAGAAGAACATGAAATCCTTCTAAATATTAATAAATAGCTTAAGAAACAACTTAATAAACAAAAAGACGAAGAGAAAATGCAAGAATAAATTATTAAGAAGATTCAAAGTGAAAAGAAGCAACTATAAAACAAGTTAAAATATGTCGCTCTAGTAGAAGAGAAACCTACAGAAAGATTAATCCTAATAGACACCACAAAATTGATAACAGAAAATGACGTTGAAAACATTCCCTATCGACATCCAAACCATAGTAGTCGGTATGTTAAGAATCATAAACAATCTATAGAAATCGTTGAAACTAGTGCACTCAATTCTAATGATCTCAATTCACTTAGAAAGTGTGACGTTCAACAAAGAATCAATTTGGGGTGGATTGACCCATCCACATATAAAATCGTTATTCTCTACACTCAAGAATTTGTATCAACTTGTGTCATCGACCATAAAAGTGCACAGAATGGTATGACCCCATTATAAGGCATTGAGGACAACAACTTTCTAAGAGAGTGGCAATGTAACAAATAAAAATTAATATATTAATTATAGTTATTAATTACTAAGTAAAATGCTGTAACCCTTGACTACACATGCTCAAGCCTATAAAGGCAACCTTGATTGTAAAATATTATCATCTTGTCTATTATCCATATTTATTATTACTTACCAACATGTACGATTCAGATTACCTATGGGAATTTTAGGGAACTTACTTGTGTTAAAGAAAATTTTTACGCTTGGGTGTGCCATATCTTTGCATCAATAGAATTTTTCCCCATCCATTTCCATACTATTTTATATTATTTTTCCTAGGATTTGGTTAGTTATAAGCCTCCTTCTCTTTAATGCTCCACAAGGAGCAAGAATAATTTTCAGAACACCTCCAAAATTTATATGTATAATAAATGGGAGAATCTCCCTAGTATATAGGAAAATTCGAAGGCTATTTTAGCAATAATATAGTACATATATATAATTTTTTGGCTAATGTTTTATTATATTATAAAATATTGTAAAACATAGGCTAATATTTCACTAGAAATTATAAGATATTGTAAAATATTGGCAAATATTTAACTTAATTATAAAATATTAAAAAAAATGGTGAATCTTCCATAGAAAACTAAAACCTTGTAACAACTTGGTGAATATTTTGCTAGGAAGAATCATCTTTTGATTTTGCAAATCACTAAGATAGTGTAATAGAAGAGAATAAACAGAATTTTGACTCTCTTGACTCCTAGAACCTCAAATGAGAAAATGCATGAACGCGGTGACGAGAGATTTATTTATACATTTCAGAAGTAGTATTGGGCAACTCACCACTAAAGGTGTTTGTGAAACACACTAACACTAACTAGATGTAGGGAATGTGGGGAATCCACTTTTTATCGCATCATTTAATGGTTCAATGAACATGTGGTGAAAAGATATTGACATACCGACAAAATGATAAAATGACACTTTATATATGGAGTGATTATGGCACCGACAAACCATTATTACAACATGGAGTATTTTTGAGTCCCACAACCTTAATATAGTGTATGAATCTCCAATTAGCTTATTTTCCAAAACCATGATTTTTAATCTACCCTCTAATGAAAAAATAACATGCTTATATGTTTATAGATACAAATACCACATTTTCCTTTCTTTTGTTGACAATCAAAATATGAATTATGACATTTGATTCAGAATTTTTAGAGTTAGTTGGAAACTTGCAATGGTTATTATAAATAAGAACATACATTAAAAAGAATAGAAAACACATTAATTCATCAACACACTTATCATTAAAATGAAATACTACTTATTCTTAGACAAACTAATGAGGTGTTTGTATCCATGTCATTGAATTTTTTGAAAGGATGCAAATGTGGTAAAATTGATTTAGCATCCTCATTAAATGAAAAATACTATATATCAAATAGCATAATGTCTACATATCAGGTCAAACATGCCCTATACATATTATATACAATCATGATTGAATTCAAGTATCGTGTTCAAACTAATTCATATATTTATCATACTGTAATGTCCCCAAAAATTGTTTTTTTTTTTTTTATAGGCTAGTGAAAGCTACCCAATGGGGATCATTATTACTCATGCAAAAACACAGGTGCTACTTATACTTTTGATCTCTTTAAAATATGCCCACTTGCTTGTTAATTTCTTATCCATTCAGTGACTATTAGTTCATTTAATTCTTATGTCTTAATTCTTTTATTTAAACTATTGATATATCGTAGTTATTACTGTTGGTAAATGAATGAGTTGTATAGATCATTGTCTTGCTCCTCCACATGTGTAATTTGTTTATTTAATAAAAACTAACTTAACTTTGCTGATGGGAACAAAGTGATGGAGTGGTGAGACTCATTCTCCCATGACGATATGAGAGGTAAGTTCAATTCTTCATTATGCAGGCTTGCTTAGTTCATTCGGATTAAGGTGCCTTATTTATTGAATTACAAGTTACTTTTGTGACATCAGGATTATTGGTTACTTGAAGCAATTTAGTTCCTAGTTATACTTCCATTTCAGCCTTGCACTTTTATTAGTGTTCCATTTTACGACTCATGGACGCCCTATGCTTGTTAATTATCTTTATTCGTTAATTTACTAGATGCTATGAGTTATCTTACTGTTCCTACCATTATTATTATCTATGTCTTGGTTAAATGTTTTACTCGTTTCTTGTTTCCAATATTGCAGGTCTACCTTGGTTACGAGTTTGGAAAGACTTATGCTTGTTCTTCCTAGCGAGGGAAATCATGGCATACTACGTTTGCCATGATTCCTAAATACTACAAGACTTAGACTAAAACCCTAAGTGCATAGGCTACCTATATGAACTAGCATAAAGGGAATGTGATAACAGTATAAACTTTGATGCTAAAGGAAACATTGCAAACACTATATCATAGTGTTAAAGACTGTGCATACCATAATGTGGGGAGACTATGGTTTGAATACCCTGTCATTAGCACTAAGCCTGCACTAACATATGAAGGTGGCGAAACTATATGATAGAGGGTTTAACATATGACTTGGTTGATATAACGTCGATTCCATAAACTATGCTTGGGGTTTATGGAGGTGTTAATGGCCACCAATTGGTGCCATTAATGTCATTGGGGTTGGTGAAAACCCCTGGCAAAGGACTTGGAATTCACTATTTGTGCAATATGGTTTTGGCATTGTGGTTTAGCATGGCCACTGCATAGTTGGAGAAGGGAGGCGACCTCCATCGATTTGCAGGTAAGCTTATACCAAATCTGTGTAAAATGCATTTGCTTTGTTGGTTCCTCCATGGCATGGTCATGCTTCTCATGCCATCATTGGTCTGTATACAGGTGAACACGAAGGAACTCCAGGGTTTGCAAAGGCTACACATGTCAATTTTGGATTTCTTCTTCACGTCCATGGTAAGCCTGCTAGCAAGATTTACTTGCCTCCTCTCGTTCTGGGCATTCCTGAGTTGGGATTATTTACTGGGTTGGGGTTTCAATGGTACTTATTGACTCTACCTTTTGGTTTTAAGATGTAGCTTGCTCTGGTTTTAAATGGACTCTCCTTGGGACATTTGGCATTTTTGGGCCATGGCTGCACCATTACTTGTAATGGTGTCATAACTCACAGCTTGCGATTTAACATTTTAATAATTGACTATTGTAAAAGAGGAATCTGTGCCTCACTGTATAATTACACTACGCGTTGGTTTTTAGTATAAATAATGTAATGTATTTTGGGTATGAAATTCCTACGATTTCATTCACCGTTTATAATGGATTATACTATGTAAAAGAATTTGGGACTGTGTAGTTAATTTGATGTTGTGCTTTAACATGTGGAGTTTACTGGGTTCGATCATGGCCTTAAAGCCTATAAAATTTACTCTGTATATTTATAAAGGGTTGGGTTATAGAATTATGCACAACACTCTGTTTGTTTGTTCTATATTTTAAGTCAGGAAAGATTATAGAGCTTGGAGTGTTATGCCATGGGATTGACCATTGTAGTAATGGTGTTGTATCCCATTGGCTTGCCACCACATGCTCTGCGTTAGTGTACAAAAGGAGTATGTGTTTTAAAGGGATTATTGAACTCTTAGTTTTGTATTGGCTCAACGTAGGTGCAGGGCATGCCATGAATGGCATGTGCCTCTCCCAACCACTGTGATTAGCTTTAGTTGGAATTCTAAGATGTAAATTGTTTATTTTTAAAAAGGATAGGGTTGTCACAATGAGGGTTATGAAAACCCAGGATATCGATTTGGTTTATTAGCATGACTGTGTGATTAGATTGGAACTTGGTCGAGGCTATAGCTAGGGCCTTTATGACCTCACTGTTAGTGTATGCATTGTTTGTTTATATGGAAAAGAAATGGTGTAGCTTAAAAAAATGCATCCCGCATATATTATGTATACCATGGGCTGTATAGATATGGTTATGCAATTTGCTTACTGTTTGGGTATAAAAATGCTTATGGTTTTATTAATGTTATTGCCTTGAGTCTGGTCATCTATAGGATTCGATCTTGCGACCTCTTGTTGGCAACATGGGTTTTAGTTGTTTAAATGTTGAATATGATATGTTGGTTGTGTGTAGATTTAAATGGGACCTTTAAACACTTTGAGTCGTTTTATAAAGGATGACTGTAATAATAGGACCGTGGATTAAACATTTGAGTTATGTAAATGGATGTGATTATTGGATTAATGATTTGGATTGTGGAATTTATATAATAAGACAGAGTTTTGATATTGGACCACATGGATGGTCACGATGCCTTCTCTGTTTGGTTAATTACGATTATGTTTATTTACTGGAATGTTATGATATTTATTTTGTACTTGTTGAGACAGACGTTGAAGGTATTTAATCAGTTATTATCTTAGATTTAGTTTTCTTTGTGTGTACTTAGTTGATTTAGTTTAGAATATTTAAGTTATGTACTTTATTTTATAAATAAATTGAGTAGTACATTAATTATAAAATTATTTGAATACTGATATATATGGATTTCTATATTTATAATTAACCTGTAATTCTGAACAAATTTTGAATTTAAAACAACCCTCTGCTGACAAATGAAATATGTCAGCAGAGTAATGCAACCTATAAAATAAGCTAACTGGTAACAAAACCTAGATATAGTGCACCTAAACTAAACATGGATATAATCAAATAATTCAACTCAAAGTACAAAACCTATTAATGTACAACATATAATACAAATTTCTCTAGCCTATTATTAGTAAATTGTAAATACTAACCCTAGCAGATTGATAACCATAAAACTTAACCATTAGGGTTAGGAATTTCATTCCAGCCATTACTTAACATAAACGGTAATGAAACTTTCGGAAATAAATAGAATAGGCCTCCAAGTGTTTCATTCTTGAATTTGAAGCTTTGTCAATGGGTGCACCTACACACTTAAATAACAAACATTAACAATTCAATACAGATCTGACCTCTGTTTGATGACCAAATCACTTGGGAACTAACACGTTCTTCCCAACCATGACCTGGAACCGTTCTTGTCTCTAATACGGATCCCCCTAAGCTGGGCCAGTAGTTTAGAGCTCCTAAGGTAGGGTTTCCTAACTGGTATTCAGTTCTGAATCAATCTTGTTTTCCTTGTAGGAAAAGTTCTCCAAGAAAACACTTGAGAGAAAAACAGGTAGAATAATCATTCTCCTAGATGAGAAATCAGGACCCCAAGCGTTTGCTTGGATTGAGTCTTCGGTCATCATGTCTCATGATCCCTAGACTTAACTCCACTTCTTTATGAAGTTCAAGTAGATAGATGGCTCAGGTCTACTGGGCTAGGCAGCTCTAAAAATCCTTGCATGTTGGATTTCCCTCATATAATGTGGTAGTTCTTCAATACTTGATGAGAATACGGAAATTTGAAATTTCATTTAATCACTTAAAAATAAGTATGATGATATCATTATTATTCTTGAGTTGTTTTCACTCGGAGGTGATTTTAATCTTTTCAGTAACCCCTAGCACTTACCAGAGCCCATACTCAATGCTTATAACAGGGAGTTACAAACATAGTGCAATTACATATCTCTCACTCAACACTAAATGCTAGGATGTACTTGTGCGATACACCTAGGGATACAATGGCCAAAGATATGATGCTTTAGAGCTTATGCACAACATTTTCAATTATATTTTCATGTGTTCCAGAGATTTATGTTCAACACAAAATGTAAGTATTCACATGCTACAGAGTCTTTTGCTCAATGAAAAACATCTCATCGATCATGTGCTTCAGGGTCTGCAGCCAAACACAAAACATTTCATAAATCGTGTGCTTCAGGGTCCACGCCCAACACAAAACATATATATACATATATATCATCAATAATTGGCTTACACCTAATATACAAAACAAATCATCATGTTCATGTGCAGTGGGGTCTTTGACCCAATATAAAATAAAACATCAATATAATCATCATGATCAATAGGCTCATGCCTATAAATGGTAGGTCCAAAATTTGGGATGTTACACATACATAAGTAAATTCATTTCTAGATGATGATAGAAATTACACATCAAAACAAATCACCAAAAAAACATTTTATTTTTGAATGATCCTTACAAAAAACAAAATATCATAATAAGTGGACAACCAAAATAGCAGAATGATTTGGACAAGTCTATAAGTAGACAACGAAAATAATGATAATCCCACTCTAGCTCCACCATTATCATTAGTGTGCAATCATTTATATTACAAACTTCCCAAACATCAACAATAACAAACACAAAATATGAACATGTGCACTCTCATTAATGCCTTATATCCAATAATAATTGCAGAGAAAGATCCTAATAAAAGAATATTTAAATAGTTGGGTCAAATTCACTTTCAATATATGAAATCTATTTTCCATCTCTCCATCAAGAGTAGCATCCACTAATAGTAGATAAATGTTAATTTGATAGTTTAAACATGACAAGGCATAAAATAAATCATATCTTTTGATTTCTATAACACTTTCACAGAACCAATACTCTTAGAATATGATAAAACCATAATAACATCGAATGATCCCTAAGAATCAAAAGTGCCCTCGAATTCAATTGGCCTTAAAAATAATCCATGATAAAAATAATTATAAAAGGTAAACTTACAATATAATAATTTATTATAATTGTGGATTAAGAGCATAAAAAGCATGATAAAAATATTAACATATTAATTATTGAATAAAAACCATGATACGAGTTTGTATTCTTTGATAAAGCATGTGTGGCATGCCCCTTCAAGACCTGCGATTTCAACCATGGGGACCTTATGTCAAGATTAAGATGTTGAGAAAACTAAGAACAAAAAGTGGAATTGCATTAACCATAACATTCACCCTGCAAGCACAATCCAATATGGGTGAACCATGGATCATGGTAACCTTTACATAGAACAAAATATCCCATGATTTTCCATCTAATACTATAAATCAAGGGCTCAAAGAAGGTATCACATGAAATTTACTAAAAATATATCTGAATGCAACCATATGCCCAAATTTCAAGGAAAATGGAAGGAACAAAAATATTTGGGATCCCCCATTATCTAATATGAGGGGAGAATGAATCATTTCAGTATAATTTATATAGAAATTGGGGGCGAAAGATAGACCGGAGGGATATTTTTCTAGGGAGAAATTAGTTTTTTTTTTTATTTTCCTCATTAATATATTGGAGGCTAATAATTTTGTATTTATTTTTATTCTAATAAATATTGGGAGAAAATACTTTAGGTGGAAAATCATTTCCATATAAGAAAATATCCCACTAAATTTTTGTGACCCCCTTAATATATTCCATGGGCTATATATAGCCCCTAAAATTATCTATGCCAAGGAGTCTTGACCTGATTTTTGGGAAGATGCCTCTTGGATCCCTTGAGATCTCACTCATCTGTTTTCTCTATTTGTCATTTCCCCTTGTGGGTAAGAAAATACTCTTCTTACGACTACTTCAGTTCAGAGTCCTCTTAGTTATTTAATTAATCAATAATAATAGTTCCATTACATTTATTTTTACTTTATTTGTCAAAATATAAAATAAAAATATTCAAAGTAAATAAACAATTTAATAATTGTTAGGTGTATTACATACACCTCCCCTTAAAGGATAACACTGTCCTCGGTGTTATTATTTCTTTGTCCTTTTATTCCATTATTTCACTCTAAAATAGAACTGGATATGCCTCCAGCATATTGCTTTCCAATTCAAAAGTGGAATCCTCTAGACTAAGGTGCTTCTGGTGCACCTTCACTTGTCCGATGGTACGGTTTAGGAGTAAAAGTTCTCTACTATCGAGCATGCATTTCTGTTACACTTGAAATTCTCCTTTAGGTTCAACCTATATAAAATTTGAGTCAATCACATGAGTAACATCATGAACGTTTTTCTTTAAAATTGAAACATGAACAACATTATGTACTTTTATTGTTGGTGGTAATGCTAGTTGATATGGCATCATTCCAAGTTTTTCTAAAATTTCAAATGGTGCACAATACCTAGGCACCAATTTCAAATATTTTGCAAACCTTCAGGAGCTTTTCCTATTTTTTACCTTTACATAAACATGTTCTCCTACCTGGAACTCTCGTGGATCTCTTTTTAAGTTGGGATAACTCTTTTTCCTATCTTGGGAGACCTTCAAATTATGTTGTACCTATTTCACTATCAGTTCCATGTCTTTCAATGTTTCATGTCCTAACATTAGTCTGTTGATAGAACTACTCCAAGAAATTGGAGTATTACCCTTTCGTCTAGACAATATCTCAAATGGACTTAATCCAGCCAAACCTTGAAAATGGTTGTTACATGCAAATTCTACCAGATGAAAATAATCTTCCCACTTACCAGGTTTATACATTATGTATATTCTAATCATGTCTTCCAAAACCTGATTTACTCTTTTTTTTTCCGTTGGACTGAGGATGATGGGTAGTGCTAAATTTTATTTGTGTTTGTAATCTTTTAAATAAATCCTTCCAAATTTTTCCCCTAAATTTTGCATATCTATCCAAATTTACTATTTTAGCTACACCATGCAATCTACAAAATTTATTCATAAAAATATCAGCAATATTAATAGCCTAATATGTATACTTTACTGGAATGAAGAGAGCTTCCTTACTTAGTGTGAGCTTCCTTAGTTTATCTACCATGGCCATGATTGAGTTGTTTTTCTTAAATTTTTTATCTAACCTAGTTGATAAATCCATACTCATAGTTTCCCATTTCCATTTCGAAATACGTAATGGATGTAACAATGTGGGGATATTTGGTTATTCATTCCCAATCCATAGTTTAGTAATTTTAAGAATGATAGGAGATCTATGGTCAGAATTATTTCAATTCAACAAGTTTCAAACCTGTTAAGTAGGTTCACCCTCACAAGAAATAGACTCTCGATCTTTCTTTGCACATGGGCGTGAAGTATAAGTATTGATTATTTTTCCTAACTCCTATTTTTAGTTTTTAGGTCGGTTTTAGAGTTTGTTGGTTTTTAGCTCGGCTTATTTGTTTTTAGGTCTTTTTTAGAAATTATTTAAATTTTACATTTTAAAAAAAAAATTAGTTTAAAAAAAATTTGTTTTAAGTAATATATAATTTTTTTTTAAATATAATTTTTTTTATAGTTTAAAAATCCTTTTACTTAAAATTTTTCATTATTAAATTTTATAATAAAAAAATTAAATTTTTTTTATGGTTTAAAAATTATTTTATTCAAACTTTTTCATTTTTAAATTTTGGAAAATTATGTATTTTTTTTATTAAAAAGTAATGTTATATTAATTGTTATAGTTTAAACATTATTTACTAAAATATTTGTAAATTTAATTATTAATTTTAGCAAATGTATTATAATTATTAATGTTCTTTATAGTTATTATATCAAATTTGATTTTAGAATATTTAGGTATGCTTTATACCTTTAATTATAATTATTAGAGTTTTAATATTAGTATTGTTATTTTTCATTCAATATTATTCTTGTAATATTATTAACAAAATATTATAGTGATCATATTGTAATATTACAATTGTTTAAAGGTTTATTATAATGATAATTAGTATTTAAATTTAATATTTTTATTTATGTGATAAGTTTCTTAATTAATGGTTTCCAAGCTTCTTTAAGTATTAAGCCATCATCGTCATTAAAGCTCTTCGCACATTTTTCAATTTCTATGGTTTTTTAAATTTTTTTTTTGGTAGTAATTTCGGACAATCACTAAAATTTTTGAGTCTAGGTAAATATGATGTTTGGTTTTGTGGGAATGTTTTGCTATGACTGAGTTTTTTATTATTTCATGTCATAGATATGCGCTGTTCTCTTTCAACCGAATTTCTATTGATCTTTAAGTCTCACCTATGTAGGCCTCACTGCGGGAACAAGGTGTTTTGTAGACACCTTTGTGGTGCTTCAAATCAACAGAATCTTTGGATTTGTTAAGCATGATTCTTAATGAGTTTGGAGGAACAAACACCACCTTTATGTTTTTCTTTGATGTTAGCGGTTTTGTTTGTGGTGGCATGGATATAAGGGAGAGTGATTCTTGGAAGAGTTGTATCTTTTTATTTTTCTTTTCCTTTGGTCTTGTTTCTGTTTCTCTTTTTTCTTTTGAAGACATTATCAATTTATTTTCCATTATATTTATTGTTCATGAGGGACGTCCTAAGGTGTTCCAACTCTTCTTTTATGTGATATGTATCTAAAACTCTCCACGCATGTGTTGCTAAGATGTTTATTATTCCAATCTTCCGGGACGGATGGTGGTTTGAGTCAGCATTAAGGTATCTATCTGTATAAGTTTTATTTCTATATACCTTGTGAGAAAGAGATCCATCAGGGTTCTTTCTGATAAGTACATCCAAGAAGGAAACGGATTCTTCCTCCTCTTTATTCAAAGTGAATTTTATACTATCACATTGATTATTTATGTGACTTTGGAACTCATCGAGCTTGTCTTCCCCATGTGGCCAGTTACTAAATACATCATCCACAAATCTAATCCCCCATCTTGGTTTGTGTGGAAATAAGTTTATGGATTTTTCTTTGAAATTTTCCATGAAAAGATTTGCCATAATTGGTAATAGTGGTGATCCCATTGCAACCCCTTCTGTTTGCTCATAAATTTCTCCTCGGAAACAAAAAAGGTTGACCTGAGGCATATCTCAACAAAATGAGTTGTTCCAGTGTTTGATACCTTCTTGATGACTTTGACAACCTCATCAATTGGAATCTCTATGTAAAGTGAGCCTTACGTCAAATTTTGTTAATAAATCATTATCATTCACCTTCCAATCTATCATTCTTCCTATCAACTACGAGGAATCTTTCATGAATGAAAATGATTTTCCAACCAAGGTTTTTAGAATCTTTGTTAAGTGTTTAGGGAGATCATAGGTAGGTGATCATATTGTGTTGACAATGGGTCTAAGTGGTATGCCTAGTTTATGCATCTTTGGTAAGCCATATATGCATGGCATGAGCACGTTCTTAGGAGTGATTTTTTTCTTAGTTTCTTCATCTACGGAGGAATTTTTGATTGCCAAGGTGACATAAGTTATCAACTTTTTTGAGTGGATCTTTAGTGATTTTATTATAGCAGCCACTTTCCAGATGTTCAATCATCTTTCCTTGATAATTATCATTTTTTAAGATAACCGTGACATTCTTTTTGTCTGTTTTGAGAACCATAACATATTCACTACCTCAGATCTTTTTCAATGCCAAGTATTCTTCTTTTTTTATGTTTATCTTCGGGGGCTTAGCATTTTTTAGTACTTTGTCACATTCTTTTCGTATTTCTACCTCCTTGTCGTTTGGTAACCCTTTGATGGTATCCTCAAGTGCACAAATGATGTCTTCATGAGGGATTTTCCCTTGAGAAAGGGCGAAGTTCAATCCTTTTTGCAGTATCTCATTGGTGCTCTTATCGATTTAGAAGCCGATAAAGTTCACAATGTAGTTCTTTATTTTATCAACCTCCATTTTTTTATCTACTCTAAGTTTTCCAAATTTCAACGATTGTCTTGTGGTGGCTTTCTACAATGATCTCTCCTCTTTCAACGTAGTTCCATCTTCAAAGGTCACCCATAAATCATATCGCAGCTCCTTTGCTAATGATGTGTGTATATATATATTTCTTAGGTTAGGGAAACTTAGTAACACGTCGGGATTACCTAGGCGAGGCCCAGGTTCAAAGCCGCCGGCTGCCACTATAAACCCCAGGTATATCCAACGGCCTACAAGCTAGATATACCAGAAACTTGTGACTCAGCAAGGGCCGAGTCGTCCCTGACTCCAATCCCGTCCAGGGGCGGTAGTCTATCCAGGAGGATTCTAACCTTCCAACCTTATCACAGCGGGCCATGTCTCGGTGGGATTTGATCTCTGGTGGGCTGGGTGAAAACCACCTTCCCCCACTGTATGGGATCCCATATCATTGACAATGACGTGTGTATATTATATGCCTTATGGGAGACTGGGTCGAGTTCCCTTCGACTGCACCGAATTGCTCCTCTCACGATTTGCATACTCATCTCTTCAAAGGAGTATTCATGGATTCTTTTAAGATGATGGTTAATCCTCGTGAAACATGTAATAACTTTTTGGTCATGGTAATGTTTTAGAAAGCTTAGATCCACTGTGGGGTGGGAATTTTTTATCCGTATGGATTTAAAGAGTCGAATTTGTCATAGTATATCGCTTCCATGGAGGGTTGGGATTTGGTTATTCATTTCCAATCCACAATTTAGTAATTTTAAGAAAGATAAGAGATCTGTGGTGAGAATTATTTCAATTCAACAAATTTTGAACATGTTAAGCAGGTTCATCCTCAGGAGAAATAGACTCTCCCACTTTCTTTGCACATGCACGTGAAATATAAGTATTGATTATTTTTCCTAACTCTAAGTTTTTAGTTTTTAGGTTGGTATTAGGGTTTGTTGGTTATTAGGTGAGTTTATTGATTTTTAGGTCTTTTTTAGAAATTATTTAAATTTTTTTAATTTAAAAAAAAATTAAGTTTAAAAAAAATTAGTTTTAAGCAATATACAATTTTTAAAATTTTAAATTTTTTTTTTGATATTTAAAAAAAAATTATTTAAAATTTTTTATTATTAAATTTTATAAAAAAAATTTAATTTTTTGTTGTTAGTGTACAAATTATAAAAAAATTAAGTTTAAAAGAAAAGTTCGGGAAACCATAGAAATGGAAAAATGCATGAACAAATTGAATCGCAATGATGGCTTGAGACTTAAAAAATCTTAGAAACCCTTATTTAAGAAACTTATCACATAAATAAAAAAAATAAATTTAAATACTAATTATCATTATAATAAACTTTAAACCTATCATAATAAAACAGAAAGAAACTTTTAAAGAATTATAATATTACAATAAGGTCGCTATAACATTTTATTAATAATATTACAAGAATAATATAAAATGAAAAATAACAATACTAATATTAAAACTATAATATAATAATTATAATTAAAGGTATAAAGCATACCTAAATATTCTAAAATCAACAACTTGGATATAATAACTATGAAGAACATTAATAATTATAATACATTGGCTAAAAAAAACATTTAACCTAAGAAGATTAATAATTAAAGTTACAAATATTTTAATAAATAATGTCTAAACTATAACAATTAATATAATATTATTTTTAATGAAAAACAAGTGGAATTAGCAACAAAGTTGCTTAGTACCTGCCTCCTAAGAAGAGATTGAAAATATATAGCAATAGGATAATTTTGCTATAAAAATATATGATAAAACAAATATAATTACAATTTGAAAGAAATTAAAACAAAAATGAATTAAAAAATGTCCATTTAAATACGATATAGGTTATTGCAATGTAGCATAAAACAAGCATATTCAAGCTTCCTTACATACGTCTAGTAATATTCTTGACTTATGTTATAAAAATATGCAAGTTTCTTTATAGACTAGCATAAATAGGAAATGAGAAATAATAGCTTATAAGACTATAAATTAATATCATTGTTGTGAGAATAGTTTATTTATATTTTATTATAAATTTATAATGTTATACAAATATGCAAGTTTTTTTTATAGACTAGCATAAATAGGAAATCAACAGAATTCAAGGCTTCTTGAACACAGTTGCCATTTTACAATTTGACCTTTCAACATCTTGCTGTGATTCTAGTTCATATTTTTCCACCCAAATTCTACACAAAACTTACAGGGTTGAAAATCTCTATCTTCTTTTGAGGGAATGAGCTCTTCCACGGATGGCATGGCTGTGAATTGTAACTGATGGAATTAGCAGACATTGATCTGGTTCTCCCAGAGATATTGAAACAGCGACAACTTTATGGAATTGTTAGTTCCTCATCATCAAGCAAACACGGGAAGCGCATGGCACATACCAGTAGATTCCGTTACCTGAATTTGTTTGGATGTCGAAAAAACAAATTGTCGCAGGGCCATGGTTTGGCACAACCGAATATGTAAGTTTCCATATAACATCGGGGAAAATGTTAATTATTGGCTAAGGAAACAACTACCGACTAAATTGACCGACAAGAATGTAAAAGCTAAGACTCTTTAATTAATTGGATCTGAATACGAATATGACACGTGTGCGTGGAATGCAAGAAATTGTTCTGTTGACCTACTTCTCTGGAACATTCATGACACGGTATTTTGCTTTTGTGCACATTTTAGGGTTAACTAGCCATCTAGAGAATGCTCTAAAGAAAGAGCCTGGCCTGCTAGGGTTCAAGAAGAAAAGAAACAAGGATGCAACCGGCCAAATTAGGACACATGGGGTTTAATCGAGNGATTTAATTGAGTACCTAACGAGTCAAATTATAACCCTTAGGGTTTGTAACAAAAACAGAATGCGGCCGTGCCAAGCAAGCAATTGTGTTTTCTTTAGGGTTTGTGTTGNTGCGGCCGTTCCAAGAAAGCAATTGTGTTTTCTTTAGGTTTTGTGCTGGTGGTCAGCGATGTGTAAGAATGGAGGATTGAGATAAAATGATCCGTCGTGGAGTTCCGGCCAGCAGTTTCGCTTCTACACGCCTCTTGCAAATTTAGCGAAATNCTAAGAATGGAGGATTGAGATAAAATGATCCATCGTGGAGTTTCGGCCAGCAGTTTCGCTTCTACACGCCTCTTGCAAATTTAGCGAAATTTACGTAATCAAATGTTTCACGGAGTTGGGACTGAAGATGATTTGGTGCGGAGTAAAGATCGGAATAGGAATTATGAATTATGATTGACAAAGTCTCCTGCGGCCCCACACTAGGACAAGCGATCCATGCAAATTTTTGGCTGGGAAGAGTGCTTTTCGTTTATTAAAGAATTTAAAAATCTTATATATATATATAAAGTGCATAAGGGACTTTCTTTTTGAGCTTGTGGTATATTTTAAAAAAAATCTAAAATAAGAATGCCCTTTTTTAGAACTTAAAATAATAAATTTTTATAAATGACTTAGCCTTAGGAGTGACCTTTCCAACACATTTTGAATTTCAACTGGGACTCATGAACCCAAACTCAATAAGATCCAAAGATTAAAAAGGAGAACAATCAAGGGTTGGAATCTATTGCAAATTCCCCCTTATATTTTTATTTTTGCAAAATTTTGAGGGATGACAAAATTTTAGGTTAGTTGGGGCTCACATTTTATAATTGTTAAGTTTAATGATTTCCATGCTAACATCACCTATGGAGCTACCCAAATTCAATCGAAGTCACTCATTTCAAACCCGAATTTAAAAAGCATCCTTGCATCAAACTTTTCCTCCTCTATGGAACGTAAAACTAAAGTAGATGAAGGAAATGACACTTATGTGCAAGATGTCCATCCTTTCTGAGGGTGCAAGATTTATTCTTCTTTATAGATTAACATGAAGAATGCATATTAAGAGTCTTCGATGGTGGTTCCTTCAATACCTTTGGACATGGAATTCAATACTTTTCTCCAAGCAATTGGAGAAATTGTTCGGGAATTCGATGAT
>LPNX010119974.1:0-11167 GCA_001517045.1 Pseudotsuga menziesii
AATATGTAAAACATAGAGCCCATATGAGATTTACTATCCAAAACATACATGGGTAAATGACACGACCTTCACTGTCATCTGAATAAGTACTGTAGATGAGAACAAGCTATCCTTCATTGGAGCCAAGAAATGCATTGAACCTTGCATAGTGTCCCTGGAAGTCTCCATATCTATAAACATACCTTCCAACTTTGAAGTGAACCTACAAACTCCACCAGGAGTAGAAGTCGTCGTCATAACCATTCTGGACCGCACCATCGCCACCCTGTCATAGGAAAATGTCTCCCTACTGCGTGAGTCGAGGCTCACCAGCTGGGCTAAGAGGTAAGGTCACCGCGGGATTGAGGGCATGAACCCTCTCGAAGAAAAATGCCACTAGAATACTTGCATAACCAAAGTTTTTCCTTCAACCCCTCTTGCAATCAAACAATTGTTTTTTCATTGTCGGGAGCAATCCCAAGCACCAGTCAAACAAGAACCCGCACATGCACTCTACCTCTACCTACATATGAGTCCTTGTTGCTAGATGCAACACAGATGTTCCTGCAACCCTGACAACCGTGCTTACCATGACTTTCAATGGAAAGCTTGAGATCTATGAATTTGGGACTTGTGACCCCGATTTTTGCATACCAGGAAAATAGTAGGTGTTGACGTAGTCTTGCACACTTAGAGGGTCACCGCCTCAGCCAGCACCCTCCAAGTTCATAGGTGTACCCCTGCGAGATAAACCCATGATAAAATAGATGTCACATTAGAGAGAATTTGAGGTCAAAAATGGGCCTCAAAAGGACCAAAATGTACTATAAAAACCAACCAATTACATTCTAGTAGATGACATCATCCCCCATGGTTGAGGTGGCATTCCATGAGTTAAAAATGCTTATTTGTCACATTTTCTATGGTGGATGAAAACCCATAGTTAACCAAGGTAGTCGTACAAGTATTTTTAAGTCATAAAGTGAAGTACTCACAATAAAAGTCATTTCACACTTTCTCATAAAATAATATTATTGTTATTTTCAAGTAAAGTACTCACAATTCACTTTCTCATAAAATAATATTATTGTCATTTCAAGTAAAGTATTCATAATTAATAAAAATGTATTTTCACATTTTTTTATAAAATAATATATTGTCATTTTCATGTTTTTTAATTTTAAATTATATATTCACTCAATTGTATTTAATATCATAATGTCAAACTAATATATATATATATATATATATATTTTAAATTTTGTACTTTTAAAATAAATTAAATTCATGAATGGTATTTATATGAAAAAAAATATGTTAGTTATGCATATAAATTAAATTCATTTTTGTTTAATTTTATTTACAAGTTCGAGACAAATAAATGCTAAAGGACAATAATTTTTTGGGAATTTATAATGAATCTTAGTCACATGATTGTAGAGTTATTTTATTAATTTTATTTATAGTCAATTTAGAAAAGTAACTCAACTATGGTTATTTATATTGTGTATAAAAAGTAGTGTAGGAGGTGAGTTGTCATATATACCTACCCCATAAAACCCTTAACTCATAATATTTTAATATATCTTATATTTTTGTAGTACATCTCTCAGGAGGCCCATTTTTTACCTCAAATTCTCTCTAATGTCTATCATCAATTCGAAGGTCTCCCCTTGGATGTTGAAGAGCCAAAGCTCGTGATCCCAATAGCTTACCAAAGCTTCCCAAAGGCGGACTTGGGAACCCATATTCGAGGTACAATAGAACTCAAAAAGCCACTTATTTATCAAGCTTGTAGAGTGGCAGCATCTCGATCCATGTCCTCGTGCTCGCATTCTCTCCACTCCATTATCATGTTTTCCTACCAAACAACATTATCCTTAATTTAGAAATCATCAAAATCTCTTTTACATTCATCATTTTTGAAAAAATAGAGCTCGCGCAGTATTTGCGACTGTGCTTTCTGCACAGCGCAAAGAACATGCGGGTTGCACTGCAGGCAACCCGTGAATAAAATCCGCACTCGTGAGTCTAAAGAAGGATACCCACAAATGCCTCGGGATGCCTTTAGGGAAAGCATAAAACCATCAAATTTTGCATCAAAAACAAAAATGGAATGGATGAAATGAAAGAAGGGGAAGATACCACTAACCTGAAACTAACGGTTCTGAAATTGGTCCACCGGATTGTCCGCTACGAGCACTTGAAATTCGAAGGTAAAATTGCCAAATATAGTCAAATTTCCAAATGGTATGTTTATTTTTGGTTTTGAACTTTTTATAGTAAACATTTCAAATTTCTACCCATTGTCTATAGTTTAAAATCAAATTTTTAATATATGAACTAATACCATGGTCTTGGATGATCTAAAATTTGTTTTCCATTGCATATAGGGTAAGATTTGGTCTTCATTACAGACTTTGCACTTACACCTTATCCTCCGCTTAACCCTAGGATCACTTTTGCATCCATGGACCATGGTGTATAACCAATTTTATCTCATACACAGCATTGCTCTTCCGTGGATAGGGCCTCCTTTACATGTGTACCCTAGTTTAGAACATTTTATTGTCTTCCGGTACCCATGACACAGTTGTGGTAGGTTTGCGAAAGCTTTCTTTACTGTTTTTCATGACAAAATGAGCCTCATTTTGCATCTTTTTACAAACTATACCCGATTATAAGGCTTCCCGTCCTTATGGAGCTTTCTTTAAGCCCTAGTTTGACTCCTCCAAACAGACTGGACAACCAACTAAACTTGTTCGTTCAGACTCGTTAAGAATAATTAAATGATGATCTGCATTGGCGGTAAGTTATATCTTTCTCGGACCATGTAAATTATTTACGCGAAAGGAATACTCTCTTTTCTGCGGAATTGAGAAGAGTATCTTTAGGCACTGGTTGATCTCTTTTCCAGACATGAGGGACTAAATTTACGGAAAATGAACACCTGGTATGAGCTTAGTTGTCTCTTTTTCATGCTCTGGACCCAAACATGAAAAAGATTTTGAGTGTACTTTATGTCTTTGTCATGCTCGCAAAACCTAAAGAACAAAGCATCGAGTTTACTGTTGTAAGCCCCATTTCTTGTAACCAAATGTATCTTTCCGAGTGATCTTTCCTTCCTTTATAGTCATGAAACTCAGGCTATATGTTGCTTTTGAAGGTGTGTCGGTCTACGATTAGTTTACCCATTTTTCGAACCTTACCGACTAAGTACGAAAAAGGTATACCTTAGTCCTTCGGGAGCTAAGAGAGTTCTTCTCTGGATTGTTTTATACTTGTCCAGCCTCAGGAGACTAAACTCTACGAAAAAGCACCCCCCTAGAGTTTTCTTTGAAGTTTTCGGGCTCATGAGGATCCATTCACTAGGTAGGCAACAAATCCAAAAAGCTCGAGGTGATTTGTTACGTACTATCAAACTTCCAATTCTTTCTTTCTACTTCTAATTCTTTAGTATGATGTATAATAAGTACAGTGCCTCGCTGAATTTAGGGAAGATCATGTAATTTTTCTAACCTTCCCCAATATATTAATGGGCCTCTTGTTCTAAGCACGATGGAATCCATGCCAAAAGATTAACACAGAGAAAACAACAGTTACTACCGGTATGGTACTACACAGAGAGATTGTATGAGTTTGCCTTCCGATAATGTTGATGGCCTCCAAGATCAGGATTCAAACACTTCACTTATGATTGATGGTGAACGCAATCTCATCTGTAAACATTAGTTGCAATTGAATGACAGAAACAGGAAGGACCTCATTCCAGTCTAGAAGTTTCAGCCAAGGTACCCACTCACAACCAAATCTACCTATTGCATGACAATTAATAGGTTTTAATTGATTGGAAAAACAAATTGTTTTTATGTCGCTAAGTAATGGGCATGGTTTTGGTTGCTTTTGTTTTTGAGTTCATCTTTAAATGTTGGTATGATAAATTTGGGAGAAGAGATAAGAATATTGGCCTTTTGGGCATCCCTTGGACCTATATAATTGAGTCCGTGAAGCTTTAGTTTGCATCTGAACTACCCTTTCTATAAGATATCAATTATAACCACGAGCTAAGTTATGTCTTCCTAGCTTCGATACGTTCTTTTTCAAATTCTGGAATTTCTAGAGAATAGATGCCAATATACTATTCAAAATGAGACTTGTGATGAATATGTAAAACATAGAGCCCATATGAGATTTACTATCCAAAACATACATGGGCAGATGGCACGACCTTCACTGTCATCTAAATAAGTATTGTAGTTGAGAACAAGCTATCCGTCACTGGATCCATCCAACAATGCATTGAAACCTTGCATAGTATCCCTAGAAGTCTCCATATCTGTAAACATACCTTCCAATTTTGAAGTGAACTGGTAACCACATTATGTCTTCAATTTCACGATTATGCTCCTCTTAGCATCATTTGAAACATTTTTTCCCGATCGCAGACGCTTAACCAAATGTTGTTTGTAGTACTTCTTAAAGACATCATTTTCATGAAGATAGTGAAACAACACCATTACCTTGTCAAGTGATATTTCTACATAATCTCCATTGACTCCCTTGGGGCCCTTCTGAAGTTTATCATGAATAAACAAAGAAATATACTATGGGGATCTTGTATTCAAATTAATACAGAATTTAAAAGAGGTATTCAAAGCATTTTGAAGAGTTTTATCATTATTAAATGCCATGCATGCTAATAATTTTGGCATACTTATCCTTCATATCAAGAAAGTTTTGCACAAACTCCACTAGATATTTTAGCTTCTCTGGTTGCTTACATGTGTCACGTAAATGAGAATTCATAACATCTAGGATGGTTTCCGTCCCACTTGGAACACAATGAAATAAACAATGCATGCGCCCCAACTCTTCATATTTATCGCTCACAATCATACTCACCAATCTAAAGTTCTCCATGTGCACTTGCTCATCATGTGGTTTGCAATCATTTCCCTCTTGTGCACGCATCGAGATAACCTTGCATCTGGTTTCCTCCAAGCATCAACTATACAACATCACTTGTGTGTTACTTTCCAAGATCGTTACCGAACCGAACATTGCCAAAAGGATAAAAACATTACTCCTTATCCATATGACTTGTAGCAATGGCATCATTAAAAATTGATCACTCCTTCAATAATTATGTCCAACAATCATTGTGTAATATCCATTTTGATACATCGAATTTCACGCGGTGAAATCCCAACATCTCTCCTACCATTATTGCAACAATCTTACCTTTTGTCTTTTGTCGAGAGTGGTCCTTCATATTCTGTCAACTTCATCTAAAGAAGCATCTCCACAAAGAATCATGAACCGACCCATGAACATTGTCAAAGAGACATTGCCACAACAATACAAATTTGTGAGGAAATAATTCTCAAAACCTCAATAGTAACTCGGGTTTTGTAAACAGGGATTCCTTAATATCACATTGGTATGCAATCTGTAGCATAGCATTTTGGATTGTTTTTGGTAGTAATTTATTTTTTACAAATCTTTAAACAACAATCTACCTCTGTGCTTTCTTATGCATATGGGAATAAATTTTCTTCATGCTTTTCACTAATCGTCCCCTCAATAACACGTAGTAAACCATCATTCCCACCAACCTGCATGGGCCACACAAAAGTTTTGGGATGGCCATCAGGGCGGACAAGCCCAACATATGCATATAAACATAAAACAAGGTCAAAATTGTATACATATGTATATATAATTTTATGAATAAAATCTCATAAAAATAAAATAACTAAAAAGATAAAAAGACATACCTATCTCCCCCTATGCTCCTCCAGGAGGGAGGATGAGTTCTGGATCTCCATGGAAATATAATCCAGCGTAGGGAAACTACTCTAGAGAAGGAACCTGTAAACTCCACCAGGAGTAGAAGTCGTTGTCATAACCGTTTTGGACCACACCACTGCCACCCTATCATAGGAAAATGTCTTCCTACCGCACGAGTCGAGGCTCACTAGTTGGGCTAGGAGGTAAGGTCACCGTGGGACTGAGGGCATGGACCCTCTCGAAGAAAAACGCCACTAGAATACTTGCATAACCAAAGTTTTTCCTTAAACCCCTCTTGTAATCGGAGAGTTGTTTCTTCATTATCGGGAGCAATCCTAAGCACCAATCAAGAAAGAACCCCCGCATGCACTCTACTGTCACCCGCATATGAGTCCTTGTTGCTAGATGCAACATAGATGATCCTGCAACCCTGGAAACCGTGCTTACCATGACTTTCAATGGAAAGCTTGAGATCTGTGAAATTGGGACTTGTGACCCCTATTTTTGCGTACCAAGAAAACAGTAGGTGTTTATGTAGTCTTGCACACTTAGAAGGTCATCTCCCCAGCTAGTGCCCTCCAAGTTCACAGGTGTACCCTTGTGAGATAGACTCGTGATAAAATAGATGTCATCTATTGTTAATTCCAAGTTCCCCATTGGATGTTGAAGATCCAAAGATCATGATCCCAATAGCTTACCAAAGCTTCCAAAAGGCAGACTTGGGAACACATATTTGAGGTACAATAGAACTTTAACAAGCCACTTCGTTATCAGGATTGTAGAGTGGCGGCATCTTGATCCATGTCCTCATGCTCGCATTCTCTCCACTCCATAACCATGTTTTCCTTCCAAACAACATTATCCTTCATTTAGGGATCCCTATCCTTATAGATTTTTATTTAGGCCCTAGTTTGACTCCTCCAAACAGACTATACAACCGAGTAAACTTGTTCGTTCAGACTTGTTAAGAATAATTAAATGATCATCTACATTGGTGGTAACTTATCTCTTTCTCGGACCATGTAGATTATTTACATGAAAGGAATACTCTCTTTTCTGCGGAATTGAGAAGAGTATCTTCAGGCATAGGTTTATCTCTTTTCCAGACCCGAGGGACTAAATTTACGGAAAAGGAACACCCAGTATGAGCTTAGTTTTCTCTTTTTTGTGCTGTGGACCCAAACATGAAAAATATTATGAGCATACTTTATGTCTTTGTCATGCTCGCAAAACCTAAAGAATAAAGCATCAAGTTTATTGTTGTAAGCCCCATTTCTAGTAACCAAATGTATCTTTCCGAGTGATCTTTCCTTCCTTCACAGTCGTTAAAATCAAGATATATGTTGCTTTTGAAGGCATGTCGGTTTGGTATTAGTTTACCCATTTTTTGTACCTTACCGACTAAGTACGAAAAAGGTATACCTTTGTCCTTCGAGATCTAAGAGAGTTCTTTTGTGGATTGTTTTATACTTTTCTTGCCTAAGGAGACTAAATTGTACAAAAAAGCACCCCCTAGAGTTTTCTTCGAAGTTTTCGGACTCATTAGGATCCATTCACCAAGTAGGAAACAAAGGCAAAAATCCAAGGGTGATTTGTTACGTACTATCAAACTTACAATTCTTTCTTTCTACTTCTGATTCTTTAGTATGATGTATAATAAATACAGTGCCTTTCTGAATTTAGGTAAGAGCATGTAATTTGTCTAACCTTCCAAAAAATGTTAATGGGCCTCTTTTTCTAATCACGATGGAATCCATGCCAAAATATTAACACAGACAAAACAACAATTACTACTCATACGATACTACGTAAAGAGATTCTATGAGTTTTCCTTCTGATAATGTCGATGGCTTCCAAAATGAGAATTCAAACACTTCACTTATGATAGATGATGAATGCAATCTCATCTGTAAACGGAAGTTGCAATGGAATGACAGAATCAAGAAGGACCTCACTCCAGTCTAGAAGTTTCATCTAAGGTACCCACTCACAACCAAATCTACCTATTGTATAACAATTAACATGTTTTAATTGATTGGAAAAAACAAATTGTTTTTATGTCGCTAAGTAATGTGCATGGTTTTAGTTGCTTTTGTTTATGGGTTCTTCTTTAAATGTTGGTATGATAAATTTGGGAGAAGAGATAAGAATATTGGCCTTTTGGGCATCTCTTGGACCTATATAATNTTTTTGGCATCTCTTGGACCTATATAATTGAGTTCGTGAAGCTTTTAGTTTGCATATGAACTGCCCTTTCTATAAGATATCAATTATAACCACGGGATAAGTTATGTCTGCTTGGCTTCGATACGTTCTCTTTCAAAGTCTGGAATATCTAGAGAACATATGCCAATATACTATTGAGACCCTTATATTCAGAATGAGACTTGTGATGAATNTGCCTGGCTTAGATACATTCTCTTTCAAAGTCTGGAATATCTAGAGAACATATGCCAATATACTATTGAGACCCTTATATTCAGAATGAGACTTGTGATGAATATGTAAAACATAGAGCCCATATGAGATTTACTATCAGAAAGATACATGGGCAGATGGCATGACCTTCATTGTCATCTGAATAAGTACTGTAGTTGAGAACAAGCTATCCTTCACTCGAGCCAGCCAACAATGCATTAAAACCTTGCATAGCGTCCCTAGAAGTCTCCATGTATGTAAACATACCTTCCAACTTTGAAGTGAACTGATAACGACATTATGTCTTCAATTTCACGATTAGGCTCCTCTCAGCATCATCTGAAACAATTTTTCCTAATAGGAGATGCTTAGCCAAATGTTGCTTGTAGTACTTCTCAAAGACATCATTTTCATGAAGATAGTGAAACAACATCATTACCTTGTCAAGTGCTATTTCTACATCATCTTCGTTGACTCCCTTGAGACCCTTCTGAAGTTTATCATGAACAAACAAAGAAATATACTATGGGGATCTTGTATTCAAATTAATAAAGAATTAAAATGATGAATTAAAATCATTTTGAAAAGCTTTATCATTGTTAAATGTCATGCATGCTAATAATTTTGGCATACTTGTCCTTCATATCAAGAAGGTGTTGCACAAACTCCACTAGATCCTTTAGCTTCTCTGGATCAGTTAACAATTGCTTACATGTGTCACGTAAATGAGAATTCATAACATATCAAATGCTTTTTGGCCCAATGGAAACATAATGAAACAAGAAACGCATGCGCCCCAAGTCTTCATACTTGTCACTTACAAGCATACTCACCAATCAAGAGTTCTCCATGTGCACTAGCTTGTAATGTGATTGGCATCAATATAACCTTACATCTGGTTTCCTCCAAGCATTGGCTATACAACATCACTTGTGTGTTACTTTACAGGATTGTTACTGAACCGAACATCTCCAAAAGGATGGGAACATTATTCCTTATCCATATGACTTGTAGCAATGGCATCATTGAGAATTGATTGCTCCTTCAATAATTATGACCGACAATTGTTGTGTAATATCCATTTTGATACATCGAATTTCAGGAGGTGAAATCCCAACATCTCTCCTACCATTATTGCAACAATCTTACCTTTTGTCTTTTGTCGAGAGTGGTCCTTCATGTTCTGTCAACTTCATCTAAAGAAGCATCTCCACAAAGAATCATGAATCGACCCATCATCATTGTCAAAGAGACATTGCCACAACAATATAAATTTGTGAGGAAATAATTCTCAAAACCTCAATAGTAACTCGGGTTTTGTAAATAGGGATTCCTTAATATCACATTGGTATGCAATCCGTAGCGTAGCATTTTGGATTGTTTTTGTTGGTAATTTATTTTTTACAAATCTGTAAACAATAATCTACCTCCATGCTTTCTTATGCACATGAGAATAAAATTTCTTCATGCTTTTCACCAATCGTCCCCTCAATAACACGTAGTAAACCATCATCCCCACCAACCTGCATGGGCTGCATAAACGTTATGGGATGGTCATCGGAGCAGACCGGCCCAACATCTGCATATAAACATAAAAGAAGGCCAAACTAATATACATACGTATATATAATTTTATGAATAAAAACTCATAAAAATCAAATAACTAAAAAGATAAAAAGACATAGCTATCTCCCCCCATGCTCCTCTAGGAGGGAGGATGAGTTCTGGATCTCCACAGAAATCTAATCCAACGTAGGGAAACTGCTCTAGAGCAAGAACCTGTAAACTCCACCAGGAGAAGAAGTCATCGTCATAACCGTTCTAGACTGCACCACTGCCACCCTGTCGTAGGAAAATGTCTCCCTACCACGTGAGTCGAGGCTCACAAGCTGGACTAGGAGGTAAGGTCACCGCGGGACTGAGGGCATGAACCCTCTCAAAGAAAAACACCACTATAATACTTGCATAACCAAATTTTTTCCTTCAACCCCTCTTGCAATCAGACAATTGTTTCTTCATTATCGAGAGCAATCCCGAGCACCAATCAAACAAGAACCCTTGCATGCACTCTACCACCACCCGCATATGAGTCCTTATTCCTAGATGCAATGCAGATGATCCTGCAATCTTGGAAACCTTGCTTACCATGAATTTCAATGGAAAGCTTGAGATCTGTGAAATTGGGACTTGTGACCCCAATTTTTGTGTACCAAGAAAACAGTAGGTGTTGATGTAGTCTTGCACACTTTGAGGGTCACCACCCCGGCTAGTGCCCTCCAAGTTCACAGGTGTAGCCCTACGAGGTAGACCCATGATAAAATAGATGTCATCTATCATCAATCCCAAGGTCTCCCCTTGGATGTTGAAGAGACAAATCCCGTGATCCCAATAGATTACCAAAGCTTCCAAAAGGCGGACTTGGGAACGCATATTCAAGGTACAATAGAACTTTAACAAGCCACTTCTTTATCAAGCTTGTAGAGTGGCGACATCTCGATCCATGTCCTCATGCTTTCATTCTCTCCACTCTAGAACCATGTTTTCTCGCCAAACAACATTATCCTTCATTTAGAAATCATAAAAATCTCTTTTACATTCATCATTTTTGAAAAAATAGAGTTCGTGCAGTATTCGTGACTGTGTTTTCTACACAGTGTGAAGAACACGTAGGCTGCATTGCAGGAAACCAGCGAATAAAACCCGCACTCGCGAGTCTTAAGAAGGATACCCACGAATGCCTTGGGATGATTTTAGGGAAAGCATAAAACCATCAAATTTTGCATCAAAAACAAAAATGGAATGGATGAAATGAAAGAAGGAGAAGATACCACTAACTTGCAACTAACGCTTCTGAAATTGGTCCACCAGATTGTCCGCTACAAGCACTTGAAATTTGAAGGTAAAATTGCCAAATATAGTCAAATTTCCAAATGGTATGTTTATTTTTGGTTTTGAACTTTTTATAGTAAAAATTTCAAAA
>LPNX010119975.1:0-58382 GCA_001517045.1 Pseudotsuga menziesii
GCTGTTATATACTTGCTGAACATTGTGCATCTCTCTTTCAACCCCAGTACGTTGATGGCCTCTTAAACCCTAGCCATAGGACACTTTCCTTTACAACAGGTTCCCTTCTTCAACCTTATAGTAAAGGTTGGAATCCACTTAACTCTTGGTAAAACCCAAACTAGTCAGGAAGCTGGCAATCCTGTCGTACCATATGCTGGTTTCCTGTTTCAAACCGTACAGGGATTTCCTCAATTTACACACATGAGTTTCCATGTAATGTTTCTCAAAACTAAGTGGATGCTCCAGATACACTTCCTCTTCCATAACACAATTCAAGAAAGCAGTCTTGACATCCATCTGGTGTATCTTCCATTTCACTACTACATCCAGAGAAAGTATTGATATGGTGCAAGTGTATCTAGATACAGGTGCACAATTTTCTTCATAATATATTCCTTCTTTCTAGAGGAAGCCACGAGCCACAAATATTGCTTTATATTTCTATATGCTTCCATATACAGCATGCTTGATCTTAAAGATCCACTTGGAAGTCAAAATAGACTTCCTCTCTGGTCTTGGGACAACATCCCATACATCGTTCTTCATGATCAAATGATACTCCTCAATCATAGCATCCTTCCATTCTTCGTTCTCCGTCTCTTCTTCATAGTTGGAAGGTTCATTATCAATGATATCACATAATAGGGCTACATATCCGGAGTAGGACCTAGTTCTTTTCCTCTCTCTATGCATTTCTTCTGGAGCCCCATATATTTCTGCACCTTGGATAGCCTCTCGTACCCATGTAGGTTTCCTCTTGTGAGGATTCTTCTCTTGGGGTGGATCTACAGGTTTATGGTGTTCTTTTATTTCTCGATCTTCATCTTGAGTTGCATCATTCATAGTTGTATCTTGAATCCTGGGTACTTTTGTTTCTTCAGGGTCTTCAACAAGTCTCTTTCTGGATTTGATGTAAGTTGAGTCTTCATCAAATTTTAGGTCTTTGTTGATGTCAATCTTCTTGAATATTGGGAAGTATATTATGTAAGCCTTCTAGCTTTCACTATATCCCACAAATATACCCTTATTTCCTAAAGGATCTAACCTTGTCCTCTTTTCTTTTGGAATGTGTATGTACACTGGACAGCCAAATATTTTGATATGGATGAATTCTGGTTTCTTTCTAGAAAATACTTCTTCAAGTGTCTTGTTCTCGAGTACTCTGTGTGGAGTACGGTTATGTACATAAACATCTATCTTGGAAGCTTCTGCCCATAGATGCATGGGAAGATCTTGATCATGAAGCATTGCCCTTGCAGCTTCCATGATCGTTCTATTCTTCCTTTTTGCAATACCATTCTGTTGTGGGTTATATGCAGTGTCAACTCCCTCTTGATCCCTGAATCTCTGCACAATTTTTTGAATTCATTTGATGTGAATTCTACACCATTATCTGATCGAAATGTCTTGATTTTCTTTTATGTCTGGTTCTCGATCAAGGCTTTGAATTCTTTGAACTTGCTGAATACTTCATCTTTGTTTTTCAAGAATTATATCCATGTCTTCCTAGAAAAATCATGAATGAAAGAAACATAGTATACATACCCACTCAATGAACTGGATGACATCGGACTGTATACATTGGAGTGGATGACACTAGTAGAAAATGAGAAATTAATGACTTAAAAAATGACTAAAATTAGGCTATAAACGACTATTTTTGAGTCAGTGACTAATAGTAGCAAATTTCCACTATCTTATAGCTAGTTGTATTTCACTAGTCATTAATAGCTTGAATTAGTAGTCATTGATTTAGTCATTGATAGACAATGATTTAGTCATTGATAGAAAATGCTTTAGTCATTGATAGTCAATGATTTAGTCATTGTTTTAGTCATTGATAGTTAATAATTTATTCATTGATTTAGTCACTGAGTTAGTAATTGATTTACTCGCTGATTTAGTCATTGATTGCAACCATTAATGACCAAATATACGACTAAATAAACTACTAGATGTTAACATATTAATGACTAAGCTAAATACGACTAAGATACGGGAAATTAGCTAGTATTAGTCGTATATATGTGAATTTATTCATTTTTGTAGTCACAAATTTATGATAGGACATGGAGGAATTGAACCACCAACCTCCTGCCTATAATTAGGTAGGCACTCTACCATTGATCTAGCACCCTTTAAGAAGTTGTTATTTCTTGACAACGATGATACTTCCAATTGATATCTGGTCATTTATTAGAAAAATTTTCTGATCATAATACAAAAGTGTAGGTATGATATATTGCAGCCTTTTATTGCAATGACAAAATAGGCGCAAGGAAAGTTAATAGACTGGAGCAACCCACAAAAACAAAATGGTTTAGTAGATTGTATTGCAAAATACTATCTACTAAATCTAGTAGATTACTTTATAGGGTAATTATTTTATTAAAATAAAATGGTGTAAATTCATCTTGTATATACACTAAACAAGTATCATTCCAATTCATGGTTGATTTTTGCGTTTTCCAGTGCTGCTATTTCAATTCTAGGTGAAAAATGTTCAGGTCTTGCAAAGCTTCTTCCTAAAGTTTGAAGAAAATAAAATATTACATTACTAAAGTATGTTCTTTAAAAGTAATTTCTTTCAATAAATGCCATCTGGCTTCGATATGGATTTTTCCTTTGTATATAGAGATTTTTGTTTTGTTATGTATTCAATATTCTGAAAGCTTTAATTTCTTTTAAGAATATAAGTTATGACTAATGTCTTCGGTATTTGTGATAGAGAGGATGGAAGCAGAGGCAGGACGAATCCGTGACAAGTACCCTGATAGAATTCATGTAAACTCATGAACTAATGCCATATTAAGAAATCCTTTTATTTGTCAGGCTATTGAATATTTTCTCAGTCAAATAATACAGTAGATATAAATACGGATAGGTCTTTTTTATTACCTTGCTTGATATTTTTTGCTAGAAAAATGAGTGTCTTACCGGATTACCCCTAAAATATTGTAGGCTATTGTTGAGAAGGCAGAGAAGAGTGACATAACAGACATTGAAAAGAAAAAGTAAGTACTTATGTATAAAAGTATCAAAGACATATTTGGATATTTTATGGAGTCATACTAGCAATATAATTTTTGTTTCTGGGGTATGTTTCATCAAATGATAAATATTTGATTACCAATATGCTTTTCTATTATGATAGATAACAAATTTATGATAGATATCAATCTACAAACTACATAATTATTACTATTACAACTTACCAGTAACTACTATTTATGATAAACTAATTCCTGCGAGCTATGTACAATTTTCCCTGTAACTAAAGCTAATAAAAATTTAAGCAATCACCAAGTGTCACCCACTCCCACACTTTCAAAAATCACATCACTCGAATAGTTACATGAAGATAAGACAACTTATCAAATGATAGGATTCAACTTTCCTATATCAAATGACCAAATTTGCTGATGAAATAAATGGTCCGATATCATGTTTGTAATCAACAATATTTTTTAGCCATAGGCACAATACATCCATCATCCCGCCCTTGTATTTCGTTGATTTTGTTTTCCTTGTTAGCTATTTGTACATATTGACTTTTACAGTTTTCTTGAACATACCATATAGGTGCTTTGTGGCTTCCTTGGAAGCTTCATGTAAAGGAAGGTAGTTAACAATATTTTGGTAGGGAATCCATGTTCTAACCAATACATTTCCAAGTCTGCACAAATTAAAGTCTATGATTTTGAAAATGAGATGAGCATAATCATAACAGATAGAGGTTCCATCTACGGAATGTCTTAACGAATGTCTATCTAAGGAACTACTCTAGAAAACAATTTAATTTAGTTTAAATTCTCACAATATATTCATTTGAAAACATCGCTACGGGAATTCATATTCAAAGTTGTCAGGAGAATTGACTGTTAGGAGTTCATTCCTGGCACAAATCTCTTAGATTAATGCAATTTCCATATCCATGTCCATACTAGGCTAGTCCATAATGAGGTGAAGATCCATATTTATCTTCAGTCTCCAAGTTCATTACAACTTGGCACCTATAAATACACACTCTTGAGGATGCTATTTTATCCTTTTCTCATAATTTTGCTGTGTATTTGGATCACTTTTGTAACAAATAATAGAGATGAAGATGTAGATGGACTTCCTATAAAATATCAATTTACAGGCCTCAACCAATAGCAAAGTACCTAATCCTGTACTACTTTGGTAACAAATAGCAAGGACGAAAATGTAGCTTGACTACCAAAAATATATTAAGTTTCAGGCCTCAACCAATCAAAAGTACCTAATCCTCACTGATGCAACAACAAGTCAAAGCTCCAACACCAATAGAGAAAATTCTTCAATAAGTAAGGCAACAGATTAGATTGTTTAATGGTTAAAAGGTTTTAATTTCAAATAGGTTGTAAAAAGTCCAATTGCATAGAGTACATGTACAAAACATATATACCCGAAATCTAACTGTGCAATTTTTCTGATAATCAACACCAGAGGCTATCTTTAGTAGAGAAGCTTGGTTTTTATGTTTATAAGTTAATTCACATTGTGGTTAGAGTTGCAGGAAACAACACTACATCACACTAATATTAGTTCGATTCCCATGAAATCACATCAATGAGTACAACACAACATAGGAGGCCCCAAAATCATGGACAGACACAACTGAACTTCAATGGACAGACACAACTGAACTTCAAAATCATTCCTTGTTAGCTATTTGTACATATTGACTTTTACAATTTTCTTGAACAGACCATATAGGTGCTTTGTGGCTTCCTTGGAAGCTTCATTTAAAGGAAGGTAGTTAATAGTATTTCGGTAGGGAATCCATGCTTTAACCAATACATTTCCAAGTCTGCAAAAATTAAAGTCTATGCTTTTGAAAATGAGATGAGCATAATCATAACAGACACAGGTTCCATCTATGGAATGTCTTAACGAAAGTCTATCTAAGGAACTACTCTAGAAAACAGTTTAATTTAGTTTAGATTCTCACAATATATTCTTTTGAAAACATCGCTAAGGGAATTCATATTCAAATTAGTCTGGAGAATTGACTGTTTGGAGTTCATGCGTGGCACAAATCTCTCAGATTAATGCAATTCCCATATCCATGTCCATATCCTCATTTTGCTGTGTGTTTGGATCACTTTTGTAACAAATACTAGAGATGAAGATGTAGATGGAATGCCTATAAAATATCAAGTTACAGGCCTCAACCAATAGCAAAGTACCTAATCCTCTATTACTTTGGTAACAAATAGCAAGGAGGAAAATGTAGCTTGACTACCAAAAATATCTTAAGTTACAGGCCTCGACCAATCAAAAGTACCTAATCCTCATTGATGCAACAACAATTCAAAGCTCCAACACCAAGAGAGAAAATTCTTCAATAAGTAAGGCAGCAAATTAAATTGTTTAATGGTTTAAAGGTTTTAATTTCAAATAAGCTGTAAAAAGTCCAATTACATAGAGCACATGCACAAAACATATAGACCCGAAATCTAACTGTGCAATTTTTCTGACAATGAACACCAGAGGCTATCTTTAGTAGAGAAGCTTGGTTTTTATGTTTATAAGTTAATTCACATTGTGGACAAACTTGTAGGAAACAACACTACATCACATCAATATTAGTTCAATTCCCATGAAATCACATCAATATTAGTTCAATTCCCATGAAATCACATCAATGAGTAAAACACAACATAGGAGGCCCCAAAATCATGGACATACACAACTAAACTTCAATGGACAGACACAACTGAACTTCAAAATCATTCCTTGTTTGCTATTTGTACATATTGACTTTTACAGTTTCCTTGAACAGACCATATAGGTGCTTTGTGGCTTCCTTGGAAGCTTCATGTAAAGGAAGGTAGGTAACAGTATTTCGGTAGGGAATCCATGCTTTAACCAGTACATTTCCAAGTCTACACAAATTAAAGTCTATGATTTTGAAAATGAGATGAGCATAATCATAACAGATATAGGTTCCATCTATGGAATGTCTTAACGGAAGTCTATCTAAGGAACCACTCTAGAAAACAGTTTAATTTAGTTTAAATTCTCACAATATATTGATTTGAAAACATTGCTAAGGGAATTCATATTCAAAGTCGTCAGGAGAATTGACTATTTGGAGTTCACGCTTGGCACAAATCTCTCAGATTAATGCAATTCCCATATCCATGTCCATATAAGGCTAGTACATAATGAGGTGAAGATCCATATTTATCTTTAGTCTCTAAGTTCATTACAACTTGGCGACTATAAATACACAGTCTTGAGGATGCTATTTTCTCCTTTTCTCATCATTTTGCTATGTGTTTGGATCACTTTTGTAACAAATAGCAGAGATGAAGATGTAGATGGACTGCCTATAAAATATCAAGTTACAGGCCTCAACCAATAGCAAAGTACCTAATCCTCTATTACTTTGGTAACAAATAGCAAGGAGGAAAATGTATCTTGACTACCAAAAATATATCAAGTTACAGGCCTCAACCAATCAAAAGTACCTAATCCTCACTGATGCAACAACAATTCAAAGCTCCAACACCAATAGAGAAAATTCTTCAATAAGTAAGGCAGCCGATTAGATTGTTTAATGGTTAAAAGGTTTTAATTTCAAATAGGCTGTAAAAATTCCAATTGCATGGAGCACATGTACAAAACATATAGACCCGAAATCTAATTGTGCAATTTTTCTGACAATGAACACCAAAGGCTATCTTTAGTAGAGAAGCTTGGTTTTTATGTTTATAAGTCAATTCACATTGTGGTCAAACTTGCAGGAAACAACACTACATCACATCAATATTAGTTCGATTCGCATCAAATCACATCAATGAGTACAACACAACATAGGAGTCCCTAAAATCATGGACAGACACAACTGAACGTCAATGGATAGACACAACTGAACTTCAAAATCATTCCTTGTTAGCTATCTGTACATATTGAGTTTTACAGTTTTCTTGAACAGACCATATAGGTGCTTTGTGGCTTCCTTGGAAGCTTCATGTAAAGGAAGGTAGTTAACAGTATTTTGGTAGGGAATCCATGCTTTAACTAGTACATTTTCAAGTTTGCACAAATTAAAGTCTATGCTTTTGAAAATGAGATGAGCATAATCATAACAGATACAGGTTCCATCTATGGAATGTCTTAATGAAATTCTATCTAAGGAACTACTCTAGAAAACAGTTTAATTTAGTTTAGATTCTCACAATATATTCATTTGAAAACATCGCTAAGGGAATTCATATTCAAAGTTGTCAGGAGAATTGATTGTTTGGAGTTCATGCCTGGCACAAATCTCTTAGATTAATGAAATTTCCATATCCGTGTCCATACTAGGCTAGTCCATAATGAGGTGAAGATCCATATTTATCTTCAGTCCCCAAGTTCATTACAACTTGGAGACTATAAATAAACAGTCTTGAGGATGCTATTTTCTCCTTTTCTCATCATTTTTCTGTGTGTTTGGATCACTTTTGTAACAAATAGCAGAGATGAAGATGTAGAAGGTATGCCTATAAAATATCAAGTTACAGGCCTCAACCAATAGCAAAGTACCTAATCATCTATTACTTTGGTAACAAATAGCGAGGAAAATGTAGCTTGACTACCAAAAATATATTAAGTTGCAGGCCTTGACCAATCAAAAGTACCTAATCCTCACTAATGCAACAAAAATTCAAAGCTCCAACACCAATAGAGAAAATTCTTCAATAAGTAAGGAAGGATATTAGATTGTTTAATGGTTAAAAGGTTTTAATTTCAAATAGGCTGTAAAAAGTCCAATTGCATAGAGCACATGCACAAAACAGATAGACCTGAAATCTAACTGTGCAATTTTTCTGACAATGAACACCAAAGGCTATATTTAGTAGAGAAGCTTGGTTTTTATGTTTATAAGTTAATTTGCATGATGGTCAAACTTGCAGGAAACAACAGTACATGACATCAATATTAGTTTGATTCCCATGAAATCACATCAATGAGTACAACACAAGATAGGAGGCCCCAAAATCATGGAGATACAGAACTGAACCTGAAAATCATTCCTTGTTAGCTATTTGTACATATTGACTTTTATAGTTTTCTTGAACAAACCATATAGGTGCTTTGTGGCTTCCTTGGAAGCTTCATGTAAAGGAAGGTAGTTAATAGTGTTTCGGTAGGGGGAATCCATGCTTTAACCAAAACATTTCCAAGTCTGCACAAATTAAAGTCTATGCTTTTGAAAATGAGATGAGCATAATCATAACAGATACAGGTTCCATCTATGGAATGTCTTAACGAAAGTATATCTAAGAAACTACTCTAGAAAACATTTTAATTTAGTTTTAATTCTCACAATATATTCATTTGAAAACATCGCTAAGGGAATTCGTATTCAAAGTTGTCAGGAGAATTGACTATTTGGAGTTCATGCTTGGCACAAATCTCTCAGATTAATGCAATTCCCATATCCATGTCCATAATAGGCTAGTCCATAATGAGGTGAATATCCATATATATCTTCAGTCTCCAAGTTCATTACAACTTGGTCACTATAAATACACAGCCTTGAGGATGCTATTTTCTCCTTTTCTCATCATTTTGTTGTGTGTTTGAATCCCTTTTGTAACAAATAGCAGAGATGAAGATGTAGATGGACTGCCTATAAAATATCAAGTTACAAGCCCCAACCTATAGCAAAGTACCTAATCCTCTATTACTTTGGTAACAAATAGCAAGGAGGAAAATGCAGCTTGACTACCAAAAATATATTAAGTTCTAGGCCTCGACCAATCAAAAGTACCTAATCCTCACTGATGCAACAACAATTCAAAGCTCCAACACTAATAGAGAAAATTCTTCAATAAGTAAGGCAACAGATTAGAACGGTTCAATTGTTAAAAGGTTTGAATTTCAAATAGGCTGTAAAAAGTCCAATTGCATAGAGCACATGCACAAAACATACAGACCGGAAATCTAACTGTGCAATTTTTCTGACAATGAACACCAAAGGCTATCTTTAGTAGAGAAGCTTGGTTTTTATGTTTATAAGTTAATTCACATTGTGGTCAAACTTGCAGGAAACAACACTACATCACATCAATATTAGTTCGATTCCCATGAAATCACATCAATGAGTACAACACAACATAGGAGGCCCCAAAATCATGGACAGACAGAACTGAACTTCAATGGATAGACACAACTGAAATTCAAAATCATTCCTTGTTAGCTATTTGTACATATTGACTTTTACAGTTTTCTTGAACATACCATATAGGTGCTTTGTGGCTTCCTTGGAAGATTCATATAAAGGAAGGTAGTTAGCAGTATTTCGGTAGGGAATCCATGCTTTAACCAGTACATTTCCAAGTCTGCACAAATTAAAGTCTATGTTTTTGAAAATGAGATGGGCATAATCATAACAGATACAGGTTCCATCTATGGAATGTCTTAACAAAACTATATCTAAGGAACTACTCTAGAAAACAGTTTAATTTAGTTTAGATTCTCACAATATATTCATTTGAAAACATCTCTAAGGGAATTCATATTCAAAGTTTTCAGGAGAATTGACTGTTTGGAGTTCATGCCTGGCACAAATCTCTCAGATTAATGAAATTCCCATATCCATGTCCATACTAGGCTAGTCCATAATCAGGTGAAGATCCATATTTATCTTCAGTCTCCAAGTTCATTACAACTTGATGACTATAAATACACAGTCTTGAGGATGTTATTTTCTCCTTTTCTCATTGTTTTGATGTGTGTTTGGATCACTTTTGTAACAAATAGTAGAGATGAAGATGTAGATGGACTACCTATAAAATATCAAGTTACAGGCCTCAACCAATAGCAAAGAACCTAATCCTCTATTACTTTGGTAACAAATAGCAAGGAGGAAAATGTAGCTTGACTACCAAAAATATATTAAGTTACAGGCCTCGACCAATCAAAAATACCTAATCCTCGCTGATGCAACAACAATTCAAAGCTACAACACCAATAGAGAAAATTCTTCAATAAGTAAGGCAGCAAATTAAATTGTTTAATGGTTAAAAGGTTTTAATTTCAAATAGGCTGTAAAAAGTTCAATTGCATAGAGCACATGCACAAAACATATATACCCGAAATCTAACTGTGTAATTTTTCTGACGATGAACACCAGAGTCTATCTTTAGTAGAGAAGCTTGGTTTTTATGTTTATAAGTTCATTCCCATTTTGTTCAAACTTGCAGGAAACAACACTACATCACACCAATATTAGTTCAATTCCCATGAAATCACATCAATGAGTACAACACAACATAGGAGGCCCCAAAATCATGGATAAACACAACTGAACTTCAATGGATAGACACAACTGAACTTCAATGGACAGACACAACTGAACTTCAAAATCATTACTTGTTAGCTATTTGTACATATTGACTTTTACAGTTTTCTTGAACAGACCATATATGTGCTTTGTGGCTTCCTTGGAAGCTTCATGTAAAGGAAGGTAGTTAACAGTATTTCGGTAGGGAATGCATGCTTTAACCAGTACATTTCCAAGTCTGCACAAATTAAAGTCTATGCTTTTGAAAATGAGATGAGCATAATCATAATAGATACAGGTTCCATCTATGGAATGTCTAAACGAAAGTCTATCTAAGGAAATACTCTAGAAAACAGTTTAATTTAGTTTAGATTCTCACAATATATTCATTTGAAAACATCGCTAAGGGAATTCATATTCAAAGTTGTCCAGAGAATTGACTGTTTGGAGTTCATGCCTAGCACAAATCTCTCAGATTAATGCAATTCCCATATCCATGTCCATACTAGGCTAGTCCATAATGAGGTGAAGATGCATATTTATCTTGAGTCTCCAAGTTCATTACAACTTGGTGACTATAAATACATAGTCTTGAGGATGCTATTTTCTCCTTTTCTCAACATTTTGCTGTGTGTTTGGATCACTTTTGTAACAAATACCAGAGATGAAGATGTAGATGGACTTCCTATAAAATATCAAGTTACAGGCCTCAACCAATAGCAAAGTACCTAATCCTCTATTACTTTGGTAACAAATAGCATGGAGGAAAATGTAGCTTGACTACCAAAAATATATTAAGTTGCAGGCCTCGACCATCAAAAGTACCTAATCCTCACTAATGCAACAACAATTCAAATATCCAACACCAATAGAGAAAATTCTTCAATAAGTAAGGTAGCAGATTAGATTGTTTAATGGTTAAAAGGTTTTAATTTCAAATAGGTTGTAAAAAGTCTAATTGTATAGAGCAGATGCACAAAACATATAGACCTGAAATCTAACTGTGCAATTTTTCTGACAATGAACGCCAGAAGCTATCCTTAGTAGAGAAGCTTGGTTTTTATGTTTATAAGTTAATTTGTATTGTGGTCAAAATTGCAGGAAACAACACTACATCACATCAATATTAGTTTGATTCCCATGAAATCATATCAATGAGTACAACACAACATAGGAGGCCCCAAAATCATGGATAGACAGAACTGAACTTCAATGTGGTAAAAAAAAGGTTTAAAATAAAATAAAAACAAGGATTTCCATTGGTTTCAGAAGGGCTATTAACTAAATAAATTCACTTAATAATAGAAAATAGCTTACCAGGGTCTGATTCAATAGTACACCAAGACATCCTGGCATTAGCCTTGAGTCCTAATCTGCAAAAAGAAGCGATGTCAACAATCAGAAACTGATTAAATTTTTGAAATTTAATCAAAAGCAAAGGGTTTTTCAATGGAAGGGGTATATTACCACTGTTTTTTACTGTAAGAGAAACTACTGGAACAACAACTTTGTATATGGCGGAGATTGTAATGGGCAGGAAAAGCAGAGGAGTGTGTAGGGTAAAAGTGCTGCAGAGGAAGCCCTGTGTGGTGTTAACACCAAAACTATAAATAAATTATTGTGAAAAAAACCATCACCTCTAAAAATATAAAACTAATTAAATAGCTTATGGTGGATAGAAAGTCACAGGGATGCTGTGCACATAAAAGGCAATACCAGTATAAATCCCTCAATAGTCAATTTTATGAGATTTATTGAATGAGTGATTGACAACGATACGGTTTAAGAGCCCAAAACGAGTAGAAATATCACCTACAATGAATAAAGATGGGAGTAGGAGGTTGCTTTGCAAAGACCATATGGTATTTTCAGAGTTTCTTCGAGGGAAAGAGATTGGAAAGCTATATTTAGAAATTCCAACAGAGACAATACCAGATGACACTAAAGCTGCTTTAGCTGAATTGAAGAGCACTTGAATTATGTATTCAATGGTCCACCCCTTGACAGTGCCTGTACAGGAAGCCTGCTTGTGATGCCATGCCTCTTTAGGCCAGTTGTAATGCTTCTCAAGTTACAAACTAAAATAAATTACAAAATTGGGCTGAGATCAACATTAATTCTTTGCCTCCATCTCAGCTATATTAATTTCACATGGATATAGATTCAGATATCTTCTTGACCATTGACACAAACAATGAGGTTATGATGAAAATCATAATACATCTAAAATTACAATCTTTGTCAATGTACAAGGGAAGAACTCAAAACCAACTACCTGTGGTTATGGGTTTCTTATCAAAATGCCAGACCGGGGCATTTGGCATGGCACCAATGTCATTGGTAGAAATTGAATCCGTGGAACTCAATTTGGAGTTGTAGCAATGCATTGGCACAACAGGTGCATGATTTAACTCAAGAGAAACTGCCAATGGACACGGGTCCTTTCAGCACCTTACCATGGTCATTGGTATAAATTCAACCATAGAAACTCCATTTGGAGAAGTAGTGATGCAAAGGGTCATTGGTAGAATATCAACCTATAGAACTCCATTTGGAGTTATGGCAATGCATAGGCACAGTGGCTGTGGGGTTGTTAGAATTTTAATAGGGAATTCACAAGGCACCCACATCATTGGTAGAAATTCAATCCAGGAAGGTGTATGTGGTATTGTCATGATGCAAAGGCACTGTGGTCGATGGAACTCAAGAGAAAATACCTGTAGATCTAAATATGGGTTAATTACCAAAATGCAAGACCAGGGCATTCACCAAGGTACCCACTACAATTGGGAGAAATTCCACACAAGTAGCTGTATGTAAAGTTGTCACAATGAAGACACCATAAGTATTGGAACTCAAGCGCAACTACTTGTGGATATGAATATGGGTTCTTAACCAAACTGCCAGACTAAGGCACCAAGCAAGGTAACCACACCAGTTTTTGAAATTCTAAACATGGAAATCTATGTAGAATCGCAACAATGCACAGAACAATCTGTATATATGTACACTAGTTTTGATGAAGAGAACAATCTTTAGAACTATAATCATTCACTGAAAATTGGAATTTTTCCATAAAGGGAGGCACCTCTACTTTTGAAGAAATAGCTTTAGAGCAACCTTCACCATATGGTTCTGCAAAGTGTTCTTCATAATTGTTTTGATACCTATCATCAAATGGAGACCTTTGTAGACAATTCTCAACATGGTTTCTTGAAAGAATTCTACTACTCACAATCTCTTTTTGATCACCATGAGAAAAAAATTCTAGGTCTTTATTTAGAGCACATACTTCAAGTACATTTTGGTACTTGTTTCTATTCATCTTGGTCACAAATAAGATGTTCTCTTCAATTTTCCCACTTTGAATCCATGGAGACTGTGGAACATAAGAAATGGTACCACTGACCTTCACAATCCCTGATAGCTTGGGTATTTCTCCCAGAATACTGGACAACAAGCTTGACTTTCCCGAAGCAATTGATCCACAGACTGCAACTTTCATGCCTTTTCTTAGCTGCAAATTTATTGTGCTTAATGTTAGATTAGTAGAGGTTGGATCCCATGAAAATTCTCCATCTTTGATCTCAACTGCAATGCCGGTTAAATCCCTAGGTAGATTATATACTGCATTGCATTGTAGCTCTTCTTCATGTACAAAAGTGGCTATTCGGTTTAACGACACGTTGCATTGAGCAATCATATAAACCAATTTTAATAGATTATATATAGGCTCCTAAAGGATTTGGAAAGTTGCTAAGGCAAAAAACACTTTGCATGTTGTCAATGGAACCCCTATTAGCAAGCAGGTACCAAATGTAATAGAATACATGAAGGTTGGTGCTGTCCAGAAGAGAAAAGTGACTATAGAAGAGGTGTACATATATGTTCATAGATAGCCTTGTCCAACCCTTCTCAGCTCTAGGAGCCTATACCTGATCTAACCTGCATCCCGAGATACTGGGCTCCAAAATACCATTGTCTCTATGCCAGTGACTCAATCATCTTTGCACCAAAGAAACCAGAGGCCAACACATAACCCTCATAGGAAAAATGCTTTGTCCATCCCAGGTACTCTATAAGAAAAATTATCATGTATGGACCTATATATGTGGCACAGGTATATGTATCTACAAAGAAAGCATTGATTATCATCCCTTTCCAGATAGATGATAGAATGACCTTTGGCACTGATGGGTTCTGTATATTTGACTCCACCTTTGGACAACACCAGTTGGTTTGAAGTACTCGATATGAATATTCAGCTGTATCCTTTCCTGCAACATTTGGGACATCATTAGGCTCTAAAATCTTCTTGTATCCTACAAAAAACAAGGGGTTGAGCCAATATAATGTCATCAGACTCCAAACACTATCTCTCGAATACTGAGTTAACTGATTAATATTGCTATTCCCATGTTGAGGATTTTGCTCCATGTTAATATGGCCATTAGCAAAGACCTAGTTGGGTGGTGGGAATTTATTGATAAGTGGTTGTTGAATATCATCACGTTGGTGATAACAAAAAAGGTCCAATAAAAGGTTAAATCTGCCTCGGAGTGCATTGCAAAACATAAAGGTGCATAGGGGAACATGCAGTAATGTAGGACTTTGGATTTGATTATAAAATATCATATGATGTCATAGAGACAAGTTAAGGTCTACAATGCTCTGCCAATTATAAAATAATTATATTTTAGCAATGGGTATGTGCACTCACTAGTGACAAAATTCCTTTTAAATTGTCATAAAGAAAACACAATAAACTTTCCATTGTATAATTTTAAACATAGAAGATTGTGAAAAATGTAAACATGACACATGAAAAAGACATTGAGATTACCTGTGATGGTTGAAGGTTACTTCTGTATATATAGTGTTGGATTTGTTGCACTGGTTGATGACTTTGATGCATTTTGTCATTGTTGGAAGACTATGTGGGAGTGACTTTGATGCAATACTAAAAAAAATGACCAAAATGACATAGACAACATGAATTGGACATGTGGCAGGCCCACCCCACTATGATGAAGATCACAAATGGCCACCCATGCAAAATGGAAGGTAACAGAGGGCACACTGAGTGAAGGCCCGCCACTAGTCATCTTGGGATGCACATAGGAATAATGTGAAAAGTGGGGCCCAAGAAATCAAAAAAATAAATGGGATATGATAATAAAAAAAGTGAAAAACAATCAATGAGATCAGTTTTGCAATTAAAAACTACACATAATGTGAAATATTGTTGATAGAAACAGATCTACACCCACTTGAATACGGAGGATAGTCTTATATAGACAAAGAGTGGCAGATGTGAACAACAGTATATTACTGCACCAAATCATCAAGGAAACATTACAGAGAATGACGAGTACATGGGGCTTCAGTGCAAAAGATGGAAGAAGTTTTGGGACATAAAAGAGGACTACCCTTGGGGTTAAAAAAAGCATTGAAACTAGGCATGTGTGACTATTATAGGATGGGGAAATGAAGGGATATGGAAGAGATTTATGTTCCTTGAAAGCAAAACACATCTTGGATCAAATCAAGACAATCTTGCACAGTATAAGATGCTAGACAGGGAGATGGAAGAGCCTAAGGAGGAGTGGAACCACAGGATTTCCAGGTATGTGATTCTCAGGAGGTAGAAATCAAACAACAATTCCTTCCCAATGTATCTCTTATAGCAACACATATGAAAGGAATTATTGTTGGAAGAAAGAGGATGGTTCACAATGTTTTAGAACATCCAGTAGGAAAATGTCACAAGAAGGGCATCACAAATTATGCACCTCAAAGGAAAACTACTATGATCAAACCTATAGGTCCAAGTTGATTACATCATGGAGCACATCATTCAGCAAAGTAGTTTGTTAAATCTTGCTCAAACACCATTATATGAGTAACCACTTTTGCAATATTAGTCATCATTTATTTTTTGAGTTGGCGTCTTTGTCCTTCGTAATTATCTATTCTAAGTTTAGAAAGGCAAGACACCTCAAGCTGCAATGCCTCCATCATTGCTGCTGTTGTCTCAAACTTAATCATGGGTTTTGTCATATTTTGTTGCATTGGCAATGTTTTTCCAATTTTCATTGTTGCCAAACTCGAGGCTCGAGCATTAAAAAAAAACAAAATAGAATCTAGCTGGTGTCTGGCCCACTTGAATGGTATGAGTTTCAAAGGAATGTGAGCTTTAATTGCTTCACTCTGTTACCCCCCATTTTGCATGGGTGTCCACATGTAAATTTCTTGCTGGTGATAGGAAAATTTGTGCATTTCTGGTCATTTTTTGGGTAGCCTATGGTGTTTTATGTAGAAGAAATCATGAATTATCTACAATTAAGATCGTTGTGGTTTGATGATAAACTATTACTAAGGGTTTTTCTATAATTCTAGACGTTTAGAAGCACCCTTGGGGCACAGTTTATGAGGAGAATGCTACAGCAAAAGAGGGTGCATTCTGGCCATTTCTCGGTAGCAGGATGTTGAGGCATTGCTATTGAGGATGTTTCCAGCCTAAAGTGCCATTATTTTTCGCCTAGATTAGTTCCAACCTAAGGGGTATTTTTTACAGATTTTGAGGGCTATTTTCCAGCTTTAAGAGTCATCTCAGTTGCATGTCCATTTGCAGTTGTTTATTGTCCTTCTCGATGGTTCACAGAGGGTTCTCTTGCATGTTTCAATGGATCATATGGTATATCACAACTAGAAACATCATCCCTTTATTCCTAGAATTGATGGTGGATTCCATGCTCATGGTTTTGGCAATGCATCTACAGCAACAACCCTGAAATTTGTCAACAGTAGCCCAAGAAGTTAACGGGTTTGGTCTTTTCAGCATCTGATCTGGGTCATTCATGGTTTTGTTAGGTATGCAAGGTATTCATCAGGTTTATTCACAGTAGATTGGCATGTATTTTGCTGATAACTAATCATAAAACAAGAAACATGTGAAGATTCCCATTCCCTTCAGTTCAAAGGGCATTATAAATAGGGGATAACCTGGTTCCTGAAGAGCTTGAAAGACATAGCAACAAATGAAATTTCAATGGGCCTCTTCTTTGCTCAACAGGGCACTCACAACTCAGTGCCCAGATTATTGTCCATTAAGAATATCATCAATGTCAGCTCCCTCTTTCTAGAAGAATCCAACAACCCCATGATGGTACCTTTCAATACTCCCATCAATTGCAATCCTAGAATCAATTATTGATTCCATGATAGGTTTTGAACCTATCTCCATGGAATCCCATCATGCATGCTCTGCATCTCCGTCCTCAAAAATAGAAGGCTCGACTTGCTTCTCTACGACATATACAAGTGCCAGAGGATTAGCAAGCAACTTGTAAAGGCCACCATCTCACATACCTCTAACCAAAGTTCTTGGACTTGCTAAATTAAAATCAATAATAATGCATTGTTGTCCTTCAAATGCAACTCTAAACTGAAAATCTATGATATAAAAGACTAAATAAAGATTTTTCTTCAAACCAAGAACAAACAAAACATCATTCATTTCAAGAACATCATTTGATGATGACAAGATGGAAATGGAACCCAATCATTTCACAAGCTAAATGGCATCATCACCCAACTCCACACTCATCTGCCCCTCTTGCTTCTAAATCCTGCTAAAGAGTTTCATGTGTTAGATTTTGGGGTTACTTCCAAAGTGTGTACACCATGCTTAGTGGTGCTTCATGCAATGTGGAATGTATGGAATGTTTCCTACACTTGGTTATACCTTAGCAAGCATAATTTATACACAATGGAGATAGATTAATCATGGATTTCCCTACTTTGACTTGATGCTTATGTCATGCACTTCTCCTTATGAAGTTGGAGACATATGGCATGGTTACATTGCACACATAGAGGGCTCGGTTACTTTCTTGGGAGGAAGACCTACTTGGAGGAGTACTGAACATTTAGGAGGAGGGTATTGATCCTTGGGTAGCATGGGGACAGTTGGTTGCTTACATGGAGGCTTGTACTTGACTTGAGGATGCTTAAGTAGAGGAGTGTTTCATAGAGGTGTGGTCGACCAAAAGGACCACATGTCTTAGGAGGAATTAATAGAGACCTTTGGATGGTAGTGTTGGAACTTTATTTTGGAGCACTCAGTTTGGGACCTTGCTTGATATGCGTGCTTACGTTGGAGCTTGACATGTGGACCTATCTAATGTTTAATAACGTTGCTTGTTTGTGGACGATATTTCAACTTTCCAATTGTTCACCACCCTCATATATAATATATATAAATGGCATAGATAGAATTTTCATTAATCATGTCAAACATTGTGGAAATTGAACCCAGGTGATAGATCAATTGCACTCACAAAATTACTAATCAAACATGCAAATTTACACACAAAGGAGACTGAAATTTGAGCATAACACTAATCTATATTGAATAAGTGTACAATAGCCAACCTTGTGAAGTCATAGGCTTCTGCAACAATAATTACATGAGAGATTCAAATGTATAAGGATGCCATTCGAAATTGTCAAAAGAAGGCTTACTAAATCTAGTCAAATCCCCCATAGGTTCATAAAGCAGTTTCCAAATCTACATAGGAGCTCACGAATTGGAAAAGTCAAGTAGGAAAGCTAATAGGTGATGGAAAGACAAATAATACATGCTTTTATTAGGAGAAAAGAATGGAGGATTATGAGGGAAAAAAACAAGTCAACTGCACCTAGTCATACTTTCCCTTTTGCCATAAATCTCAGTAAAGAAGGAAATAAAGAAGAAAAAGCAGACATGCGCTAGGGAGGATCTACAATAAATAAGATATGATAAATATGGATTCTAGGAGGTTTACCAAGCACTCCATGACTCAGTTTTAGCAAGTTTGAATTCTAGGACATGTGCAAGGACAACTTGCATAGAGTGGAATATTGGAAACTAGGCAAATAAGACAAAAATGGATTAATTAATGTATAAGGTAGCTAACTATGGGTTTATTATTCTAACACCCCCCCTTAATCCTGAATTATGAGTAAAATATCAGAAAATTATAGGGCCTAGCAACAAGGCTTAGTCACGCTTTACATATTGCATGTCCATTTAACAAAGGAAAGAGGCAAAAACCCAGTGGGAAATTCCTCCCTTAAACATGGACAGTAAAACAAAATTTGAAAATCTTGTCATCAATCATGCTTCATAGCATGATCAGCAATACCTAGTAGTGATATGATATTGCTGAATGTCTTCTCACAAAAAACTTTGGTGAATATATCTACTACTTGTTCTGAAGATGCACAGAAGAGTAGGTGAATGGTGCCATCATGCACAAGTTGTCTGATGTAGTGCATATGGATCTCAATGTGTTTGGTTCTCTGTCTCTAAAATGGATCATTGCATATTCGAATGGTACTCTGATTATCACAATAGATAATAGTTGAGAACTCTGATTCGAAGCCACACTCACCAAGTAACCCCTGCAACCATAAACATTGAGTTGCTGCATTTACAACTCCTCTGTACTCTGCTCCTATAGATGAGAGTGAAATGGCACTCTGTTTTTTGCCTGAACAGCTAATTGATCCTTCAGCAAGCATGAACACATGTCCTGATGTTGAATTTTGATCTATGTTGTCACCTGCCCAATCACTGTTAGTAAACCCAATCAATTCAAGACCAAATTTAGCTTTGTAGAAGATCCCATGAGTTCTTGTTCCCTGAACAAAGTTAAGGATCCTTTTGGCTGCTCTCTAATGGATCTCTTGAGGCTGATCCATGTATCTTGAAGCCACACTTACTACATAAGAAATATCAGGTCGATTGTGCGTAAGGTACAGCAAACACCCCAATCAGTTGTCTATACAGTGTACTATCTACCATAGGAGAAGAACCTACTTCTTCAAGCTTAACTCCTGAAAGGAAGGGAGTATTGCTTGGCTTGCAATATTTCATGTTGAACTTTTTCAACAAATCCAAAGCATACTTGGGATAATGTACTTTTATTCCATGTTGGGATTGAGCAATTTTGAGACCCAAAAATTGGCTCAACAACCCCAAATCAGTCATAGAAAATGCATGGTTCATTGCATCCTTCAAGGAGGCAATTTATTTCTTTGAGCTTCCTATAATCAGAAGGTCATCCACATACAAGACAATAATCATAAAATAACCATGAATTAGCTTCAAATAAACATTAGGATCATAATTGCATCAAACAAAATTCAATGACAGCAGAAAGCCATCAATCTTGGTATACCAAGCCCTGGGGGCTTGCTTAAGCCCATACAATGATTTCTTTAACCTGCACACAAAATATGGATTAGTAACAAACCCTTGAGGCTGCTGCATGTAAATATATTAATTAATATCTCCATTTAGGAAAGCACACTTCACATCCATGTGATGTACCTCCCACTGCTTCGAAGCTGCAATGGCTAAGGCTAGCCTGATGGAGTCCATCTTTGCCACTGGTGCAAAGGTCTCATTGTAGTCAATACCATGTAATTGTGAGTAGCCCTTGGATACCAATATTGCCTTATATTTCAAAGGTGAACCATCAGTAGAAAACTTAGTTTTGAAAACCCACTTACATTGAACTAGCTTCCTCCCTGGGGGAAGATCAACCAGCTCCCAAGTGTTGTTCTTCTGGAGTGAGCTGAATTCTTCTTTCATGGTTGCTTGACATATTGGATCATGTGCTGCATCTTCCTATGTTTGTGGGTCTTATTCCACCATCATATAGCATTTCTTTTCAAACAAAGGGTCTTTCATACTCAGGCCACTCTCAAATTGAGATCTAGTCCTCCTAGGATTTCCAGCTAGTTCCCTAGCTGCATGAATGGTATTTGATGCCCATTTTTGTCTTGTAGGAATATTAGGATCTGCAATTAAATCATAATTATCATACATATCATAATCAGCAAACTCATTTGTCTCTTCACTTACATTCAATGGTTCTGGTGGTGAAGAAGACTCTCCAACTTCAACTGCTGCTAAAGGCTCTTCTTGGAACTGAACACTCCTTTCAATGAAGGATTTGTTTGTGATAAAATTGATCAGCTTGTGTCCTTTTGAATATTTATATTACCCAAAAAATAGACACTCTTGGCTTTGGGGCTGCAAAGCCTTCCTCTTTTCTGTTGGAATTCTAGCCCAAGCCCTTGAGCCAAAAATCCTGAAATGGGTCACATCTGGCTTGTGCCCACTCCATGCTTCGAAAGGAGTCATACCATAAAGTTGTTTATGAGGCACCCTATTCTGGATATAGGATGCATATTTTATAGCCTCATCCCAAAAATTTGGTGGCAAAGTCTTAGCCTCCAACATACAGGTTGCCATCTCTTTCAATGTTTTGTTCTTTCTCTCAGCAACACCATTTTGCTGTGGTGTGTAAGGGATTGAATGCTGCATCTGAATAACTAAATATTCACAATATTGAATGAACTCAAACTTGACTACTCACCACCATTGTCAGATATAAGGATCTTGAGTTTCCTCCCAGACTAGTTTTCAACCAAAGCCTTAAAGACTTTGAAGAGGCCAAAAACTTCAGACTTATGCTTCAGGAAGTAAACCCAACAGTACCTGGAAAAGTCATCTATGAAAGTTAATGCATATTTGTTCTGACTCATTGAGTTGTGAGGGAATGGACCAGAAACATCACTGTGGATCAACTCAAGAGGTGCAGAGGTTCTCTCATGACTAGCTTTCTCAAATTTATGCTTTGGGTGTTTTCCTAGGACACTACCTTGACAGACTCCCTTGGAAAACTTAATCTTTGGTAACCCTATGAATATTTCTTTTTCACTTAGATCAGAAAGATACTTATAGTTAAGATGGCCAAATATTTCATGCCAAAGCTTGCTTGCCTCATTAGCATGAATTAGAAGAGCAGAGGGGTTAGAGTAGGGTAGAAAATGTGAAAACCAGTATACCTTCAAAGTGTGATCTACAACTCCTTTTGCAATGAATTTACCACTCGAGATATCCATGATATCAATATCATTAGGGGAGAATATGAACTTATTTGGAGACCCTGTGTGGGTCATCTGATACACTGACAAGAGGTTAGAGGCAAGACCTGGAACATACAATACATTGCTAAACTTATCATGGTCAAGATCAATCCTTCCTTTTCCCAAACTGTCAGTGAGAGAGTCATCTCCCAGCACTATTAGTGGACCTTTCGACATGTCAAGAGAGAAGAAGGCCTCCTTGGTTGAAACCATATGTCTTGAAGCTTGAGAGTCTATGATGAAGCTAGGTGAGCTTGATGTGCCAGCAACCAATGCATGAACTCTCTCTCTGCCTTCTGAATTTGATCCTCCTTCCCTCTTCTTTAAGCTATCAGGAAGGGAGATGTTATTCTTCTCCAGGAGTTGGTTCAGCATGTCAATTTGCATCTGCATGTAGGAGATTTTAGGATGAAATCCCTTACTGCAGTATGCGCACTTGCTCATTTCTCCTTTGTTCTTCTTCTTTTGGAAGTTCTTCTTGGAGCCTTGGGGCTCCTCCTGAGACTTGTTCTTGTCTCTCTTTTGCTCAGGTGGCTTCTTAGCTTTCTTATTTCCTTTTGAATCCACCCTTGAATCTCCAGCAACCAGAGCTTGGTCTTTGGAACATTTGATGGTGCCCATCATCACCAGTTTATCTTGTTCTTGTGTGAGGGATTCCATGAACTTTGCAAGCTTAAGCATCTTCTAGGCTCGAGATGTCAACTTGGTGGCATGGAAGGTCAAAACAAATACTGAATAGTCAGGGCCAAGCTTCAAGGCCAAAACTAGTTGCTCCTCATTCTTTTCAATTCCACACCGTTTTAGCTGAAAAACAAGGGCTTTAAACTTGGAAAAGTAGAGTTGCAGGGATTCGAAGCTGCTGGGACTCAAGGATATCAATTCATTCTCAATTTGATGTCCTCTCATTTCATCTATCTTACCAAAAATCTCTACAAGCTTCTCCCATACTTCATTTGGTGATCTTAATCCATCAATATGGAAGAGGAGGTCTCTGGATATGCTCAGACACAAGAGACCATAGGCTTCATCCCTCCTGTTGTGCCATTTAATTTTCTCTGCAGCTACATTGGGATCTGATTCAGTTGCCATAGTCACCCTTTAAAGACCTTTCACTCTCAACAGTATCTCCATCTCTGCTTTCCATCCAAAGAAATTAAATGGAGTCAAGATGATCTTCTGAGATTGATGCATAGCTCAGAAATTGTCCCTTCAGTCAGCAAAATAGCTCCCAGTCAAGATGTAGAACCTGCAATAGCAATATGGAAGGAGAGAAATCGATCTACAAAGGCTCTGATACCATGTGGAAATTGAACCCATGTGATAGATCAATTGCACTCACAAAATTACTAATCAAACATGCAAATTTACACACAAAGGAGACTGAAATTTGATTATAACACTAATCAGTATTGAATAAGTGTACAATATCCAACCTTGTGAATTCATAGGAGGATACAACAATAATTACATGAGATATTTGAATGCATAAGGATTCCATTCGAAATAGTCAAAAGCAAGCTTACTAAATCTAGTCAAATCCCCCATAGGTGCATAAAGCAGTTTCCAAATATGCCTAGGAGCTCACGAATTGGCAAAGTCAAGTAGGAAAGATAATAGGTGATGGAAATACAACTCATAAATGATTTTATTAGGAGAAAAGAATGGAGGATGATGAGGGAAAAAAACAAGTCAACTGCACCTAGTCATACTTTCCCTTTTGCCATAAATCTCAGTAAAGCAGGCAATAAAGAAGGAAAAGCAGACATGCGCTAGGGAGGATCTAGAATAAAGAAGATATGCTAAATATGGATTCCAGGAGGTTTCCCAAGAACTCCATGACTTAGTTTTAGCAAGTTTGACTTCTAGGACATGTGGAAGGACAACTTGCATAGAGTGGAATATTGGAAACTAGGAAAATAAGACAAAAATGGATTAATTAATGTCTAAGGTAGCTAACTATGGGTTTATTATTCTAAAAAACAAATCATGTATTCAAAAAGAACTCTTAATCTATGCTCACTACTTTGACAAGTAGTTTTGGCATACTTCTCGAGTGCATAACCCTTGCACAGTCATGTCTTCTTCATCTTGAAGTTCAACAATCCCTACACCATGTCATTAAAAAGAGGTAATGCTCCATAATGTAGGTGAACAAATCAAGCTTGTGTCAAAGCCTGCACAAGTTATCAGTATCATGCACTAAATCTCTATGTTTGATCGTTTTAGCAAGTAATTTGTACAAGCCACCCTCTTGCACACCTTTGGCCAATACTCGGCCAAGATAATGGATATGATATTTGACTACAACTTGTTGATCATAAAACTCAGCCACATGTCTAATATTTGTCATGGATAAAACTAAAAAAGGATTCATTGTTAAACGAAGAACATAAAATACATCATCTAGCTCAAGAACATCACTTGATTGCGCATGTGGAATGAGATAGATCCCACTCCAATAACTTGATAACTGCAATCATTGCCTAAATCCACCTATATATCATCCTCTAATTCTTGAAATCTATTGAAGGTCATGTTTCCACATACCACACTCCACTAAGTATGTGTCCACATCCTCTCAATTATGAAATATTCAACAAACTGGAAATTACCTCATTCAGGCAGACAATATTATGATTGGAGATAATCAAAGCCATGGCCAGGAAAGTGTAGGTAAAATATAAAATCATTTAAACATAACTAGGGTTTGCATACCTGATATTCATAATTTATTATGATTCCAAAGGAAAATACTTATAAGACGAGTGCCAAGAATTCAATAAATAAAATTAGGGTTTGCAAAGTTTCTCTTCTTTAAATATCTAGTATAAATCGTCGAATTCCTGCAAAATGCACATGGAGGGAGTCAGAGAATAAAAAGGGATATAGTTTTACTAACCCAAGACAGACAATAAAGTTTCACCCACCTCGAGTTTCACTCACCCAAGCCACCTAGCCACATTCTCTGATGAAGGTAGCGAATTCTTTTCTTAAAAACCAATGCCAACACTTTAGAATCTCCATCAATCTGATATTCCTAAATTGCCTAAGTCACTCGGGTTTTAGAATCTAGACTTAGACTAACTACAAATTCCTTCTTAGATTCATTTGATCCTAACAAATAGTTCAACCACAATCTTCCCTATGAATTGAGCTATGGATCTGCAACCCCTTCAAACTTTTCATTCAAGCGAATGGAAAATATTACTAACCAATATTCTTTAAATATCCATTATAAACCATCGAGTTCCTGCAAAATGCACATGGATAGAGTTGGAGAAGTATCAGGAACTTGATTCAAATGCTTGAGAGCCTCTTCATCTTTCCCATTTAGGGCATACCCTGCAATCATATTGCTCCACAAAACCACATTCCATTCAGGTATATTGTCAAACGCTTTCCTTGCATCCTCAAGAACAGGAACAACAAACATGTTATCCCCACATCCTTTGAGGAATGCAATGAGCAACAACAACACCGTGCAGTGATCAATTACCCCTAAAGGTGAAATGACAAGCAAACACAGGCATGAAGACTTTAGTACCTGCTCTGAAACACACTATCCAGCGGGTTTGGTTATTTGAAAACTAGGCGTTCTGCTGATGGCTGATTGAAAGTGGGATATCACAGAACAAACCAAAATTAGAACCAACCAACACCTTCCAATAATAACGTCAAATTTTATTTGATTATAATTTTTTTTAGAATGAGGAAGGGTTGGGAGACTACCATAAGGAGGGTGAGTAAGCTGGCACCAACAAAAAAAATAGGAGAAGAGGCATATAGAACAAGCTACCCATCAAACATAGGCATGGCAGCAATAAAATATCTCATTCCCTTTTTCCTTTTCCTTGAGGGGAGTGTGAAAGGGAAAGTAACTGAGGTGGGTGGAGGCCATAACCCAACTTTAGGGAATGGGAGGGAATAAACGAGTTGGAGCAACCACTAGTTCAATCCCCTCGAAAAGTGGATAACCCCGAATAAGAAAGTGCCAGGTCATTCTTTGATTCTGAGTTTCCTCAATCCTGAGTGGGAAGGATACAGCTGTTACACATCGAAGGAATGAATTCGTGTCAAAACTGAGATGAAGATCAATCACAAAGGCTCAATTTAACGTGTTAAACACTCCTATAGGGGTATGGTTGTAAGGCTTCATTGAGAGATCCACCCCATTTGACATCAATAAATATGAAATGCCTCTTTAGGATATAAGATGAAAGTTCCCTAGATTGACTAAAAAAAACTATATATATTTTATAATTTCTATAGGATATAAGTTTATTTAACTTCATGACAAGTTCCAACTTCTATATGAATGAATGCCATTTCTTTTTAAAAGACACATATAATCTGCTTCCTTTTTTCCATTACCATTGATTTTTTATATATACAAATATCTATCATTGACTGACACTTGCCTTTGTTTATAGACTTTACGCCTATACCCCCTTGGGAGGGATGCTAATAATGAATTTACCTTAACCCCTATGGAGAAAAGGAAGCTTATGAATTTACCTTACTCTTAAAAATCTATTTATTTAAGAGTTGATTCTTGCTGCAAATGTAAATAGATTTTTTTGTTTTTTTATATTATTTTTATTAATTTCTTATATAAATTATATAGATTTTTTTGTTTTTATTTTTATTTTTATTATTTTATTATATAAATTATGTTAATTAGTTATATATTATATTTTTTTAATAATTTTCATATAAGTTGTTTAGTTTTATAAATGGAGTAGCCTGCAGAGTCGACGATTTGGCTAGGAAGCCGGTTGTCGTCGCCACTTTTCAGCCAAATCATTGACTCTGATCGATACTCTCTGGGACAATGACGAATGACAGCCATAGATGAGGGTCTTACATCCCCTCGAGAACCGACCATTTGAATGCGCCTCCTGCACGTAGACTTACCAAATGCATCCAATGCATGGCAAAAAAAAAACATGTTAACTTCGGATTTGTGGGTTGAAGGTATCGTTCGGCACCTGCTCTATAATGACATATACAACAAGTAAACCTCCTTACAAAGTTTAATTACTTCTTGTAATGTCTACTTCAGTTTTCCTTCGGAGCGTGTGAGGAATGTCGATGTGCAAAAACAAGTGACCTTTGCAAATAGTAGCATTGCAGGAGGGTGTTCATGCTTTTCCTAGGCTAAAATCTCAAAATGCATATGGTTATGAGCGCATAGGCTAGAGATGGTGATAATTGAAAATGTAAAGTGGAAGCAGTAACTCCGACAGCATTGAGACCTGTAAAAAGCCATAACAACTGGTTATTGATTGGAGTGATGAACACAATATGAGTGGAAAGAACCATAAATTTGAAGCGCTTCGACTGGTCACTGTGAGATCCTGAACTGGCCTATCATTTGCAAAAATAGTATATCGAGTGAAAAAATAGGGGGGTACTAGCTGGGTTCGAACGATACCTTCAGCTCACAGATCCGAAGTTGACGTGTTTTTTTCGCCATGCATTGGATGCATTTGGTAAGTCTACATCGATGAGGCACATTCAAATGGTCGGTTCTCGAGGGGATGTAGGGATATGATGCTTCTATCTAGGTATCAATATGGTACTGGTTCTAGTACCTAATTCGTAATTGATGTAGGAACCTATTTTTCCTCAGGAACGCGCTTAACCGGGTTTGCTTCAATGGTGCAGCAGGGATAAAGATGGTCAAGAGAAAATTCATGCAAATACTTGTTGGATCTCTGAATATCGAGGTGCATGGCACCAATATTACTAATAGAAGGTAGAGAATTTACAAATTTTACACTTCATTGTCAAATTTGCAATTTTCTATGACACAATTAAAAATGACTAACATAAATGACTAATTCATATTCTTCTAATTAGTCATTTATGTTAGTCATTTTTAACTCTGTCACTTATTATCTAGTCATATTTGTTAACTGGTGACTAAATTAGTCGTTAATTTTAGTCATTTATAGTTGGGTCAATCAAAATTGCTCATATTTAGTAGTAAATCACCTGAAAAACCTATGATGACTAGAATTTTTAGTCACCTAGTAGCTAATTCTTCATTTTGTACTAGTGTGATTTCCAAGATTCCTTTTGCCTTGTACATGTTCAGATAGTTTCACAAAATATTCCTTGAATCCCATCATGTGCTTGCAAGCCCCACTGTCTATAAGCCAATCATTGCTTCCATGTGTGATAGTTCCCGTGAGGGCAGAAATCAAAACATATTCTTCATCACTTGAAGAATCATCACTTTCTTGTTTAATTCTCTTTATGGAAGGTTCATCATCCTCTGTAGTGTGAGCATGATGTCTTCTCTTATTTCCCTCCTTCTTGTGAGAGCCACCTTTGTTTCTAGGACATTCTCTAGCAAAGTGTCCTCTCTCGTCACATGTATAGCATCTGATTTTAGATAGATCTCTGCTATATCTTTTAGAGTTATCTTTCTGGTGAGAATGCTTACCTTTGGGATGATGATAGTCGTTCCTGATTTTTTTGGAGTGTATTGTGAGAGCTTGATCTTCACTTCCCATCTTTTCTTCTTATCCTACTATTCGAGCTTCTTCTTGTGGGAATTCCTCCCACAGTCTATTGAAGGTGACTAGCTTTCTTCTAGCACAAATCTCTTGAATGAAAGAGCCCCATGACCTAGGGAGACCATTCAAGGCGGTCATCACAATTTCTGCGTTCTCTACTTCTTCATCCATTGCTTCAAGTTGTTCTTTGATCTGGAAGACCCTTGTAAAGTATGATTGTATGGTCTCCTCATTCTGGATCTTCACATTCTTCAACTGGTTCCTCAAAGTCATCTTTTCACTTATGTTCTTTCCTTCAAATAGCTTGGTCAGGGATTCAAACATCTCTTTAGGTGTCTTTAGGGAGGACACCTATGGTATGAGGTGATCCTTGATTGAATCAACAATAATCCTCTTCGCCTTGATCAATTTCTTCTTGTGTAAGGCGTTAGCCTCATCTCCCTCTAGAATTGGAACCTCTCCACTGATGTAGGATTCCAATTCATTTTCTTCAAGAACTAGTGAGATCCTATACTTCCATGCTCGAAATTTATCAAATGCCTCAAGATTTTCATTAAGCTTGGTGTGATGAGACATCTTAACTGAGAACCTCAAATGGAAATACAAAAGATTTAGATCTTACCAATTTGAGAAGCTGAAAACTGGATCTGGAGTTGATCCTCTGCAGTGCTGGTTTTTTGGTTCCGGGGAAAATTAGTGTTGGGCCCACTATATGCCAATTAATTAAAACTTAACATGTAGAGTGCTAAACATAAATTATCAACCCGAGAAAGTCTTTTATTTCAAAGCTATCGTGCAAGATATATGCAAGCACAATTTCTACCTGCCACTGTTGATCTATTGGTATGCAATCGAAACTATTTGTAAACTAGGTCACAACTTCTTGAAAGTAAATCAATACTCAAACCTATTCATAAATCCAAACTGTAAATCTAATCACACTTCAACAGAATCAATTCTTATGAAACAAGATCTAAATACATAAACCTGGAAGCAATGTTAAGTTGGCCAACGATCTATCAAGATGAATTAACAGGAAAACAACCTATGATAAATCTAATGAAAGCATGAACTAAATAATAAAAACAACTATGATCAATCTAATGCATGAAAGCATGAATTAACAAATAACAGATTTACAAAATAAAACACAATCTAATGCATGAAAGCATGAATTAACAAATAACAGATCTACAAAATAAAACAACTACAATCAACACTACCAGCATCTGCTCAGGGAAGAGGGCCCTTCCTCCACTGAGTAGAGCTGGGTCTCCACAATGAAAGTCTACAACTCCAGAATTAAGAAACTACTAGCATGTATTATCAGAATGAAAGTATTACAATGGATCTGGATCAAATCCTACATCATAACATTGATTTCTCTCCTCCCTTAATCTCCCGTCTCAATGAGATTGATTACATATTTATACATAAAATTATCTCATGGAAATGAGGAACTGAACCCCCAACTTGTGATCTGTAACAGTTGAAACACGACTGTAACTGCTGGCAACTTTGGAACTGGCCGCAACAATAAATCTAGAAAATACCCTCTCAAAAAACCACCTGTATATCGCAAACCGTGGCTTTGTTTAGTGATTTCCTTGAGATTCAGATAAATGAGGATGTTATGCACAAAGCCCATGTCTCAGATTTTTTAGATTCATTTCCATTTTCCTGCAAATCAAGATGTGAATCAAGGTGTTCTTATGTGGCATGCATTTTTGGTTAAGGTTGTAATAGCTGGCTATGAGTGTCCTGTATGTAACAAATCACTCCACAAACCATTATTAGTAAAATTATGCATAATAATATTTAATTCATCAAAGATAAAGGAAAATAATCATTATTAACCACTTAAAATATAAATGGAAGTAGCATGCTGTTTTACACACAGTTACAACAAATGGATGGAAAATGGAATGATAAATGAGCAATAATGGTAAGAAAATGGATGAAAGATATGTCGATAAGTGATAGAAAAATGGACAATTCCAGGGCCCAACATCTCCCCCAAACTGAACTTGTTGCATGTCCTCATGCAACCCAATACCTGTGTAGCATCCAACTAGAAGAACTCATTCGCTTGCTCATTCATTTTACCATTCGTACAGTTGCAGCCAGAAGAAATGGAGAGTTTAACAGAGTCACTTAGGGGAGGATTTAGCATAAAATTTGGCAGAGTCGCAGCTCTTTGGTAGAAATTAGGCAGAATCACAACATATTTTAGCAGAGAATTTGGCAAAGGTTTTAGCGAAGATTTTGGCAGAGTTTCAGCCCAAATAATGCTAAATTTAGTGGTGAATTTGGTGGATTCGCAGCTGAATGAAACGAAAAATGGAGTTGCAGCTGAACAGAACAAGAAACAGAGTTGCAGCTGAACAAAATGGAAAAATGGAGTCGCAGCTGAATGGAATGGAAAACAGAGTTGCAGCTAAACAGAATGGGAAACAGAGTTGCATTTGAATGAAACAGGAAAATTGAGTCACTGTTGAATAGCTGAATGGAACAGAAAACAGAGTCGCAGCTGAACGAAATGGTAAAATGGCAATATTTTATGGTGTTGCAACCTTTTGAACGAAAAAATTCCGAAGTAATTTTCTCCCAAATGACGAACAGGGTTTGGCTGAAATTTTTTAGGCCAGTTTATACTAGTCCAATACACCTACACACCAAAAATCAGAGAAACCCACATCACGTATTTTAATAAAAATGCAAATTGGCTAGAGGTGATTATGGCCATTTTCTCAAAAACCATACATTGGATTGGGATGAAACTTGCCAAGATTGTTCATCTTGGTATTATGCACTTCTTGTCCAAAACTCATGAGAATCCAACTTACCAATTGAAAGATATGCCCATTTCAATTTCTGCACTTTTGTAGATGAACATGAATAAAAATGTGTTACAGCTGAACTTCCTCAACCAATATTTCAAAAAGTACAAAGTGGGTTGGGCTGAAATTTTGCAAACACGTAACTACCATTCCAATGCATCTCCACACCACAAATTAGACAAACCCACATCATGGATTTCGAGCAAAATGTGAATTGGTTGTAGGTGATGATGGTCATTTTCTTGAAAACCGTGCACTGGATTGAGCTAAAACTTTCCACGTTTGTTCACTCTGATGTTATTCATTCTCTGTCCAAGTTTCGTGAAAATACACCTTACCAAATTAAATATATGCTCAAATCAAATTCTGCACTTTTTGTAGATGAACATGAAAAAGTGTGTTACAGCTAAACTTCTTGACTATTATTTCACAAAATACAAACTGTTTTGGGCTGCAACTTTGAGGTATTTTTCATATTACCTTGCTGCATCTACTTAACAAATTTCACGAAGACCCGGATCACCTTTTGGGAGATATGCCCACTTCAATTTCTGCCCTTTTGCAAGCTGTAAATGAGTAAAAATCAGTATGCACAAAGAATGTCAAAAACCACTCCTCCAAACTAAATATGTCACATGTCCTCATGCAAAAGAAGAGTTGTCATCTTAGTTGTAAATAGCCATCTCCCCCAAACTGAGTAGACATCATGTTCTCATGCTTATTAAAACCAACTTCAACCTAAGTGTGTAATCAATTCTTCATATTGACTTGGTGCATCTACTTACCAAATTTCACGAAGACCCGGATCACCTTTTGGGAGATATGCCCACTTCAATTTCTGCCCTTTTGCAAGCTGTAAATGAGTAAAAATCAGTATGCACAAAGAATGTCAAAAACCATTCCCCCAAACTAAATATGTCACATGTCCTCATGCAAAAGAAGAGTTGTCATCTTAGTTGTAAATAGCCATCTCCCCCAAACTGAGTATACATCATGTTCTCATGCTTATTAAAACCAACTTCAACCTAAGTGTGTAATCAATTCTTCATATTGACTCTTTGTGATTTTGAAAGAAAACCAATGATCTCCAACAATTGGCACACCAACTGAATCTTCAAAATGATGATCATGAAATGATATATGAATATATGTAAAAGGGGTGAATAGAGCAACTGAATGCAGCATTAAAATGATCAAATTTCTTTTTAAAGCATGGGCAGCATGTTTTTGTTTCAAAACAAAAATGCCCAAATCATTAGAAAACTTCCTTTATGATTGTAAGTAGAGGCAACAGTGTTTTATTGACCATCAAAGCCATGCCAATGCTACAGGACTATTCGTTGAATGAGATGCCAAGCATTCTGTTGCACATTCCACAATAATCAAACTCATTTTAGAAATTCTGTCAACCTTAACAAATGACCAATGCTGGGAGCAATCATTACCTTCATGCTACTGATATAAACTTCACATTAGACCTTGAAAAGGCTGCTACAGGATTTTCATTGTGCATGTATCATGCTCATGATGGCTAAAACCAATGTATGCATTAGTGGATGGTAAAGATACCATATGTATACGATGGTGGAAAATCCATATACCATATAAAATGTGGCTCTCAATAATTTTGACTTATGAAGATGTGAACCATCATGTGCACTACTGAACAAAGCAAAGAAATCAAAGAAATCATGCTTTTGTTTCCCATCGTGCTTGTGTGATAGCATTCTCTTGAGAAGGAATGGCTTCTACATCAACTTTTCATGTTGTAGGTTCTTGTGTCCAGCCTATCCTTCTCTTTCAAGATGTGTATCAGCTGCTTTATTTCTCCTCACTATTTTTATATGGAAACAGAGCACCGTTTCTTACTACTGGTTCTTGTGTGGCAGCATCAAGGATTTTTTTTTTTTACTGCTGGTTCTTGTGTGGCAGCAGCAAGACTTCCTATTGTTGGTTCTTGTGTGACAACAATAAGGTATCATTTTTTCATGCTTGGTGAGTTGGGTTGGTGAGATGTTGGGTTGGAATTTGAAGTGGATGTGCATGAATGATGAAGTGTTAGAATTGAGTGGGAAATGATGGGAATAGATGGACATAAAATTCTATATGGAAAATGGAAATGGTTAATGCTTAGTGTTTCTTCATGACATTTCCCTAAATCTTTAATAAATCAAAAACTCATGCTATTTTACCTCAAGTGTTACCTCCATGGAAGCCTTGGTTGACATGAATGGACTGGTGTATGCTGGAGCTATGTAGGCCCGATATGATGCTGAGAGATATGTATATGAGAGCTTAAACTAGATGAAACTAAATTTGATCAATGATGTTGTGCTGGTTGCATGTAATACCAACTGCTGAGACAATTGATGAGGATAAATTCTACCATAGAAGCAGAAAGCCCATTCTCTTATTCTGAAAATCAACTGCTGAAATGAAAATGGAAAGGAATTGCAAAACTACTGAACAAATGATGCTGCAAGTCATTGTTGAAACCATTAGATCACATAATCTTCAGCTGCAACAAAACTGAGGTACAATTCTTACCATGCGAATGAATGTGCTGAAGTCGAGCATGGAAAGAAATCATTGGATTACCGGCCATTAATGTATGCCATTAACCAATGTGAAGAAACTCACCTTTGATGACAGTGAGCTCTAAAGTACCTTAGTGCATCTTGACAGGTACGAATGGATGTGCTAGAGTTGAGTCACCTACAAGATTTGTCAATCAAGAGGCATTGATGAATCCCGATGATTAACAACAATGAAATCTGCCATTGATTCATGCAAATACTAGGGCACTATAAAAACTCTAATCTCAATCCCAAATGATGTGTCAGAGTCGATGGGACAATACCATTGGAAGGTGGACCTTAATGAATTCCACATCATCCAATACGAGTACAAAATAAATGATTGTGAAGAATCATAGTGAAAGATAGAACCAACATGAAACTCAGAAGTGGAAAGTATATGTGAAGTCATGATGTAGTAGTGATGGAAAATAAGACGGTTAAGGTGACTACATAAGCAGTGGAAAATGGGACTTCGACATGAATGAAATTTTAGGGTTTTGAAATGAGGAGGGTGAATGAATCTACAATAGTGAAATTGGCTTCTTGAGGGGTTTCTTTCGGCAACAATTGGGATGACAGGTGTCTAAAAAGGATTCTTGGCATGTAGAAATGAGACTTGACATCGGAAACATTCATCTCTGTATGGTTTGCACACCAATCTCTCCATTTTTTTATGTGCTCAATCCATTTTCAAATTGCGAAAAAGTCTTCAAGAGTCACTCGTGCATGCATTGATCTTCTTCTTCCAAGGACCTACAAAAACCTAGCACTTTCCTGCAATCAAACATGAGATGATGGAAGAAGAGATATGATTGGTCTCTCTTCACCCAACACTTATGAAAAAAAAAACAATTACTTATAAAACAAATCCAAAGAAAAATGAACAAAGCAAAACCAATTTTATACCTCCGGGAGAGCAATGTCCATCTAGACTCACCAACGGTATTCTGATCATAGTTTCTTCGTTCCTTGTCTAATTTGAGTGATTCAAAATCAAAATGAAAGTAAATTTATAGGTATATTTCCCTTAGAAACATTTTTTTAAAATTCAATGTAATGATGTTCCAAATCACTCAATAACAGCCTACATGACAAGGTGTTTTTTCGAATTCTGGACTAGACCAACAGTCACGGTTTTAGGCTTAAATTTTTTGTTTGATAACGGATTGATGTGATTCCAATTGGAGATGAAAGTAGATTCATGTAGGTATCTCCATTAGAAACATGTTTTGAATCCAACAAGAATTGTTGGGTCAAATAATCCAATGAAAAGTCTAGAAAATAGAGTTTTAGGAATGCTGATTTGTGATAGGCAGTCGGTATTTTGGTCATAAAATTTGCGTACAACATCGGAATGGAGTGATTCAAATTGAATTATAAACTATATTAATATGGGAATTTACCATTGAAACAGTTTTTCAAGATATGTCCATTAAGGCATCCAAAAATTGAGTGTCCCACCTCTGTTCCTAAGCTGCCTGCATGACACCCTGCTAGTATTTTGGCCATAAGTTTTTCATTTCATACCCAATATTAAAAATTTGAATTGTTTTGGAAACTAGATTCAAAGGGCTACTTGAGATGTAATCAAGTTTTAAAAATAAGTCCATTTGGTCTCCCAAAAATAGACTGTCCCGACTGTGTTCTAGTAATCAGGTTTTGGAAACTAGATTCAAAGGGCTACTTTAGATGTAATCAGGTTTTAAAAATAAGTCCATTTGGTCTCCCAAAAACGGACTGTCCCGACTGTGTTCTAGTAAAATTTTCAAGCCAAAATGTCACCAAAAATTTAATAAATGAAATTTGACCCCAAAAAGTGATTGAAATTGGTGTGAATGTTTTTAATGATGTAAATTTAAATATAACACACATCCATACCAGAAATTTCAAGCATTGAACACCTACATTGACTTACACAGTCTGTTGCAGCCGCAGCTGCAACTCTTAAAAAAAAGGACATAATGTTGAAATAAAGCATGTGTATTTTTATGGATGTGTTATATATAAATAAAAACTAAATAAATATCATGATGTGCAACACACACATATCTCAAACTCATACATTTTTACCTGTAGCACAGTCACAACTGGGTGTTGCAGCTCACTGTCACAGTTGCATGTGTTACAACTCACTGTCACAGCTGGGTGTTGCATCTCATTGTCACAGCTGGGTGTTGCAGCTAACAAATTCATGCCAAATTTCAAGCTTGAATGGTTCCATAATCATTGAATCATTTTCCTGTGGATCCTTCATTCACCTTCCCTAATTACTATAATTTTGTTTTCATGATATTTTTATTTTTATTTGTAACAAATAAAGAAAAATTGAAATTGGGAAATTGATGACAAAAATGACTTAAGCATTTTGTTCAAATAGTCAACACTTCCAAAGCATTCATGAAAACATCTCATACCCATTCCTTATCTTTCCGCTTTCTGATCTTCCAGATTGCAACAAGGTGCAAGAAGAGAGAATACTTATTCAAAAATAAAAAATAAAACTTAAAAAAAACAAAAGCATGGTTTTATTCTATTATTCTATCCTACCTTATTCTACTTGGAAATATAAAAATTGTTCAAGTGTATGGATATTTCTAGTGGAGCCACTTTCGAAGAAGTGACTCAATTATGCTCATACTCCCAACAGAAAAATACAAATTTATAAATGTTAGGATATGAGAGATCAACGTCCCTTGAAATGATGGTGCCAAGAATTGGTGAAGTATGGAATGATGTTGCAGACCGATGACATATTGAAACCAAGCTTCAATATAGTTTTTGTTCCCTTGATTTCTCATGGATGTGACACCGTGAAGCTCCTTAGTAAATTGATCTTCCTTAATGCATAAGAGATTCATATCTAATGATGTAAATGATGCTTCAATTTTTGGTTCCAATGTTCGTTCATCATCAAATATTATGTGTGTCTTGTTGATCTTGTCTGCTTGCTTATGAGGACTAGAAGAAAATCCATCTGCAAATCTTGGATTTAAAACATGTTTAGGCCTCGTATGGATTTGCTACAACAATGCACAGCCTTTTTGCAGAAGTGTAGGTGAGGTAGAACACGAGGGAAATGTAGGAACATTTTGCAATTCAACACTGTAAGCATACTGTACTGCTTTATTATGGCTAGGGTGGAGGGTGGATTGGATAGGAAATTGTGTTGGATACCAAGGAGTTTGATGAGAAAATGGATGTGGCTGATGTAGATGATTGATTTGTGAGGTTGATATTGAAGGACCAAGTTGTGTTGCAGCATGAGGGAGAGTGGCCATGTGATCATAAGATAGGCCATTCCAACCTTGTGGATAAGGTAGGTAAGAGTTAAATTAAGGCTGCAACAACTGCCATGGTGGAAGAGTATTCAATGATTGAGTATGAGAGTAAGAAAATGGAGGGATAGAATTTTGAACCATAGATGTAGGCCATGGTTGACATGACTATTGCAACGAATTGGCTGCAACTCCCAGATCTCTATGATATGTTTCTTTCATCTTTGGTAAGGAGGGACAATGATTTGTGGAACGATTCAAGTCACATATACCAAAACTTTCAAGACTATCCAAAGGGAAATCCCTTGCTTCTCTTATTTCCTCCTGCTTTTCCTTATCTTGCAAAACACCCGATTGTGAATCAGTTTCAGAAATTTCAAATAAATCGCTGATTTCAACTCGTAAAACTCTTGTTTTTGCAACAGATTTCAAAAATAAAGATAAAAGTTCCTTAGAATTCTTACCAATCTTGAAGTTTCCTCTTGAATACCTTCTACATAATTCACAAATATCATCATATGCTAATTGAAATACATTACCTATTCCCATCGGATTTAATATTTCTAAATATTTAGCTTGGATTCCCTTGAGTAGAAGTGTTTTTAAGATTTCCTTCCCTAGTTTCCTCTGTTTGGATATTTGGAAGTTATATTGAAATCATTCTATGTATTCCTCTAGACTCTCTTCTTCTCCTTGTGTCATTTTGAAAATGTCTTCATTGACCCCGCAATAATCTTGGTACCTTTTCAAGAATACATGTTTCATGTCTTCCCAAGTTTGTATACAATTCCCACCGAAGCTCATGAACCATCGGAGCACTGTTCCTTTTAGAGTAAGGGGAAACACATTCAACTTTTGATCATTAGCACAATAACCATATCCCCTACAAAGTAATTCAAATTGAAATAAAAATACATCAGGGTCTTCATTTTCCAAACCGTGAAAATTTGGTAGAACATGTGGGGGAATTCTTTTCATTGGTGCCACTCCTCCCGAATATCTGATGGGAAATTCAAAGGTAACAACTTCTGCATCTTTCTTACCTGCCACCTCTTCATTAGATTCTTTATGTGCTATCTTGAGGCTCGTCCTTCAAATGTTCCTGTCAACTTGTTAGTAGAATGGGTGGTGCTTACAACACCACTAAGGGGAATGATAAGATTTATGCTGCAAAGATTGAAAATGAAATAAAACTGAATGTAAAGACATAAAATTCACACTCAAAATAAATTCAATAAACTGAAATGTAATAATGCAACCTACATGCCCTACTTTAACAATGCATCTACAAAACAATGTCACATGTACTTTTGCACAATTAATAACTTCCCCAACAATGGCGCCAAAATGTTGGGCCCGCTATATGCCAGTTAACTAAAACTTAACATGCAGAGTGATAAACATAAGTTATCAACCTGAGGAAGTCTTTATTTCAAAGCTATCGTGGAAGATATATGCAAGCACAATTTCTACCTACCATTATTGATCTATTGGTATGCAACCGAAACTATTTGTAAACTAGGTCACAACTTCTTGAAAGTAAATCAATACTCAAACCTATTCATAAATCCAAACTGTAAATCTAATCACACTTCAACAGAATCAATTCTTATGAAACAAGATCTAAATACATAAACATGGAAGCAATGTTAAGTTGGCCAACAATCTATCAAGATGAATTAATAGGAAAACAACCTATGATAAATCTAATGAAAGCATGAATTAACAAATAATAGATCTACAAAATAAAACACCTACAATCAACACTACTAGAATATGCTCGGGGAAGAGGGCCCTTCCTCCACTGAGCAGAGTTGGGTCTCCACAATGAAAGTCTACAACTCCAGAATTAAGAAAATGCTAGCATGTATTATCAGAATGAAAGTATTACAATGGATCTGGATCAAATCCTACATCATAACATTGATTTATCTCCTCCCTCAATCTCCCTTCTCAATGAGATTGATTATAGATTTATACATAAAATTATCTCATGGAAATGAGGAACTGAACCCCCAACTTGTGATCGGTAACAGCTGAAACACGACCATAATTGCTGGCAACTTTGGAACCGATCGCAACAGTAAATCTGGAAAATACCCTCTTGAAGAACCACCTGCATATCGCAAACCGTGGCTTTGTTTGGCTATTTCCTCATGAGTTAGGTAAACGAAGATTTTACGCACAAAACCCATGTCTTGGATTTTTTATATTCATTTTCATCTGCCTGGAAATCAAGACATGAATCAAGGTTTTCTTATGTGGCATGCATTTTCGGTTAAGGCTCTAACAGTTGGCTATGAGCATCCTGTATGTGACAAATCACTCCACAAATCATCATTAGTAAAATTATGCATAATAGTCTTTAATTCATCAAAGATAAAGGAAAATAATGATTATTAACCACTTAAAACATCAATGGAAGTAGGATGTTGTTTTACGCACAATTACAACAAATGGATGGAAAATGGAATGATAAATGGGCAATAATGGTAAGAAAATGGATGAAAGATATGTCGATAAGTGATGGAAAAATGGACAATTCCAGGGCCCAACTATTAGGGTTTGACTTTCCCAGAGTTCTACCCAACCAAAAAACCTCGATTTTTGTCTCTAAACTTTGATTTTGAGCAGGAGAGTAAACCTATGCTAGGCTCACTAAAAGATTCCACTTCTGTGAAAAGCCCTAATTTCTCGATGCAGTGGTAGGTCAAAAACTAAAAGTTCTCAGAATCATATTTTCCTTTGACAGAAATATGCGCGCTTCAATGGAGAGTCATCCTAGCCTCCTTTTGCTAATGGATTGTGGAGAGAGACCCAAAAAGTAAGAAGCCCTAGCTTCTGTAACTACATAGTGTCTTCTTCAGAGGTTAGCTCTGATACCATGTTATATTTTTATCAATTCGACAGTATTATCTGAGAGAATAACATGCACAACAATAAATCACAAGAGACAATAGACATAAATATTTTACTTAGGGAAAACATAAAGGATAAAACCCCACAACTTCCAGAGAGATAGAATGAGCACCAATGGCAGCAGCAAAACCCAAAGATAGAAATATGATCTCCAAGAGCTGGTCTCCTCTCACTTGTGTGAGCTCCTCTTCTCTAACCTATGCGCTATATCTGGGTGAGTCTCTGTTTCAAATAGAGAGGCTCACTCTCTATTTATACTAATTTCCGAATTGACAATTACTTACTAGGGCCGAATTCTCTAGGAGAGTCTAATAACCCTAGTTCCCCGAAACTATGGGGACTTTTCCCTCTGATCAACTAGGAGGGTTAACCTCTATGACTTTACATGACTTGATTACATTAATGATTCTCCCGATAGGAACATCGAGGACCAATGAAATACAATATATAAAATATAAAAGTGAATACATTTCGAAGTTACAAATACATCAGCAATACATTCAATGGTTGAATCATAAAACCCATTTTGACATGTTATTCAAGTTTGCACAATTTTGGCCAATTTCTAGCTTTGGACTAGTGAAACCCAAGTTGATCCAAATGCACCCAAATGAATTCAAATTATGTATGGAATAGCTTGAGGAGTATTCGAAAATACTAATTCATATTATTAATACTCATACGCTTCCCAAATTTTTATGTAACTTGCTTTTGACCATAGGGAAAGAAGGACACAAACACTAGGAAATAGATGTTAAAACCCCCGAGGGTAGATAACACTTTTGACTCTCCAAATGAAGTATGAAGCTCCAAAATTTCATAACAGAGTATGGAGATTCATATCAGACATAAATGTATGTAATTTTTCATGGTTATTAATATTTTCAAACTGATTACGAAGCGCAACATTTGTATGGTAACTTTCATGGAAATCGTTTACGGGGAAATTACATTACTAGCTTAAGTTTGGCACATGAACAATAAAATAAATTATTTAAATAGTAAAATGACATATAATGGACATATACAACATAAAAATTACTTTCCCCAATACTATTAAACTCAGATAATTTCCTCATAGAAATCTGATACAAAACTCTTTCAAGCTTGAAGCCAAATTCATGAAAACTAGTTATTCAAGAGCATGGGAAAGCAAGCCTTTCAAACATGGATTTATTATATTTAGAATTATAGAGAATAGGTAAATAAAAGTAAAGATCCATACATAATGTACCCAATATTTGGTATCAAATAGATTCAGAAAAGCACAATCACCACTCCAATAAGTGCGCCATCACATGAGAGTGTCGGGGAATGGAGAAGAAGGAATGAGAGAATAGGGAGATAGATGAGAACTAGAATTGTATGGATTCAAACATTCAAATAAAATACATTAATTCATATCCAATGAGAATTTTTAATGGCCTCTCTATCCACCAACTTGGAAAGGAATCCAACTCCCTCGAAATTGGTTCACAAGCAGGGAGAGTGAACACTCACCATGCAATGGACAAGCAAAAGCTCTCCAAAAGTCCAATGAATAATTGATCTATTCTCAATAAATCATTTTATTAAGTTCAATATGCCTAATAAGGTCTAATTTCCCTCCCTATTCTTCCTCCAACTCAACTTAGTGGTATAGCGACTCACATGACACTTGTCTTCTTTCTTCATGCTCCAACTCTTTCCCCAATTCGAATGGTTGCCTCTAAATCAAAATGTGCCCTCTTGGTGGATATTTTTATCCATGTTATGTCATATTTTTCATAGGTTTGCAATCCAGTTCCAATTTTTCATGTGTCATATAATCTTTCATCGTTTGTTATCACAGAGTGCATGGAATCTCCTTCCAAGTTGAACACCATGTCTTCGTAATCTCTTCATATTCCATGGGATTTAATCTCCTCTCCTAAATTGAATTCATTGGCTCATTCTAAACTATGTGACAACACATCAACCTCAAAAAATGTTACATTCCCCTTGGGTTCCAATTTGGATGAAGGTCATCCCAAGTGTGTGGGGAATCTAGTCACCCAAAGGCTCCACAAGCTTCCAAGTGTCTTCATGAACAAATGCCACCTTATTTTCTTAGCATTTATTATTTATGTGAAAAATTTAAATGTGAATATGGTAAACTAAATTATTTTCGGTAACCTATAGCCCCCTTATTACAAAATTTATGTCTTCATATCAACCTAGAGAACTAGTAGATTGGTGAAACATTATTATAAGTAGTCTTAATTAGATGAGAACATGACATCTTCATACTAATACTTTTATCTTCAAAAAAATATACCAACACTAGAACAAGAAAAACTTTATCAAATAAACCATGCTTTTTATTCTGAATTAAAGGGAAACATGACATCTTCATGCTAATACTTTTGTCTTGAAGGAAAGATGCCAACGCTAGAACAAGAAAAACTTTACTAAATAAACCTTGCCTTTTATTGACATAAGTGTAATGTGGTCTTATTTTTTCCACTCATATTTAAGGTCTCGAGATGATGTCATGATCATGCTCTAAATTATAGATAAATCGTTAATTTAATTTCATGACATTGATAAGAAGCACATATAAATTTCATGACATCTTTACTAAGCAAATTTCAATGTCACGTAAGTTTAAAACTGAGAACTACTGTGAGTGGAGATTAGGAAAAAAAAATTAAATACAACAAAACTAATACAAGATTTCTAGTAACATTAAAAAAAACTTAGTAATTCAATAAAATGGGTTGGAAACAATTATGATCCAACAGCTACAAATAAAAATTTAATGAATGTTATACAATGTCGACATACAAGAGAATTATTCCCCCTGTAATAATGGTCCAAGAAATGGCCAAGCAAAGAATCTTGAGTTACTAACTCAAATAGAACTATCCTATCCCTCGATATATTAAGTACCAAGAGGACTTTAAAAACCAGGAACAAATCTCTTACCAATTAAAAGATTCATAATTAAGATGTATATTATGCTAGTTTTTTTAGTATATATATATATATAGTCTTTTTAAGATGTCAATCTTTTTCCACTTTATATTTAATTAAGGCTAACATGTATACATGGATATCTCTCCCCCTGGACTATATGAACACAAATAAATATGTTAGTTTAAATATAAACCAGCAGTCTTAGAGTATGTTTATGGTTGGACACTAAGTAGGCCAATCTCAAATCGAGAGTTGTAAGCCAATTTTGGTAGTCTCACATCCACATTCAACAAAGAGCACCTTCTTTGCACCCTAGACTATGGGATTGTTTCTAGAGTGACGTTCGATACCCTCCAATGGTACCTACCATAATATCAATCTTATTACACAAGATAAGGAATTTTATTTTATAAGGACGATACTTTCCTATTATTATATATTATTATATCCCAATCAGGGGACATTATTTCTATATTAAAAATGGTACACCAATTAAACAATACATTCTTTAAAACATTAGTAAATAACACAATATTGTATACTTTACCAGATACAGATAGGTTTCAAGCACGAATATATAACCTGATAATCATCACAAATGGGTCAAAACAAGACTAATGTTAAAATATTTCAAATAGAAATAAAACTAATAAGATTCTCACCACGCAACTATATTGAGTCCCCAAATTGTGAGTATTTCACAAGAATGATGGAATTATTAATTTTACATTCAGGAGAGTAAAATACATTAATAGTATTTCACAAGTGTCCTTCTATTGAAACTCTTGTCCCACTCGCACTCGCTCTATATCGAAGGTACAAAGCAAATGCAAAGTGACTTGACTAAATGTTTAGATATGTTTATAAATATCATCCATTGTATGTATCATTCTAGAATCAAGACAAAAAATAGCAAGAAGCTTGGTAGTAGTTTATGAATTTGCACAATGCAAGCTTCAAAAATAATTGGCTAAATATCCTACTCACATTTAGCCAAAACACAAGTTTTTCTCCTAGATGCTGAGTATAGATGTCGAGTATTGAAACCTCTAAAATAACATAGATCCACCTTAACCTCATATCCATTAAGAATTGAAAGGGATCAAATAACACATGGGCATGAACCTCCTAGTGCTTGGAATATCTATGGTTGATATGGCTCTATGCTATATTTGATCTTTAGAAACTTTCCATGTTATGCTAGTAGAGAGAAGCTAGCCACAAAAAGAAATGGTTCATCCCTAGGTTGATTTAGCTAACAAACAATTACCAAAAGAGATAAACTTCCTTAGGTATAGAGTTCCAAGCAACATGGTATCATATCAAAGTGTCAAGTATCAATACATCTACACTAACATAGATCCATCTTAACCCCATATCTATTAAGCATTGCAAGGGATCAAAGAATGTCCAAGAAAAAACCTATCAATGCTTGAAATATTTGAGGTTAAAATGCATCTATGTTTCTTTTTTCTTTCTTCATGGGTGACTTTTAAAATTATAAGGAAAAAGAGAATCTAGCCACAAAAAATGGTTCATAGGATGATTTGGCAAACAAACAATACCAAAATAGATTAACTTCCTTGGGCTATAGAGTTCCAAGAAACATGGAAACTAGTTAGAGTTGGACGTGGTTTTTCTTATTTAGAATTTTCTTAACAATTGATGTGATGTTTAATAAAGAAACACCTATTAGGAAGTTATCCTATTATTATAGCTCACTAATCTATGCAAAGTCATATGTACAGAATCACGGATTGTTGTCCAGGTACATAGGGTTGACCTAGATGTTGCACATTTGCAACAAAGCTTCCATTAGTGCACCCGACACCACAAGTAGGAAAAAAACTATTGCCTCTCCAACACACTTACCCAAATCCATATAATCCTAGCATTTTGATAATGGCCACACCATAGATTTGGTTGAAGTTTTTGTAATGTGAGGAGTGTTTCCACAATTATTCCCTCTAACCCCACCTCCCCTACCCGTATTACAATATACAAACGAACAAAGGCATGTGCAATTTCATGTTTCATTCTTTATGGTACATTTTTCAGCATTGAAATTTAAAACATTTGCGACTAATCCTTTATAATATATGAAATTCCCCATAAAAAATAAAATTACGCATTGCATATATAAATAGGCTCTGTTATTTCTCAATAGAAATAAAACATTCTAGTAGTTTAAGCACATGATTACCGAATCATTCTGGAAAATATATTTGAAAACAACTTTTATCTTTGGTGAATGGTGATTTAGGCATGAAAGAGTATGTTGTTTGGGGATCCTTGGTTCCCTTCATGTTACAAATGTTTGGATCGAAGCCCCATAAGATGGTGTAAGTTTGGCAATTGTTATGAAACTTTTATTGTATTTTCTAAAATTTACAGAAATAATTATATCAACTATGTCAGATCTTCTTATAGTTGTGTTGCAGCTGCAACATTTTCCCAAAATTCAAAAAATTTCGGGACCCTCATTTTGCTTATATTGGTTTGATTTTTTTTTTTATTTGGTTTAATGATTCTTTAGAAAGGCTTTTCCTAATGCCAGAAATGATCCACGATTTGTTTAAGCTTACCATCGCCTTTGAATGCATTTTTGAGTGTTTAAAGTCGGAAGTTTATTTACTTGTGCTCCTGCCATTGCGGAGAAGTAATAAGCAACTAGTTTCGATAATTTTCTCCGATGCATTTTGTCTCAATCGACTGAATTTTGGATTCACGTCGGAACCTTTTGTTCTACGTTCTCCGCAGTTGCAGACGGCAGATGATGAAGTCCCCCGATAGTTACATTGACTTTTCATTCCCGCTTTGTTTTTTCGTTGATCCTTAAGTTTTGGGCTTCTGCCTTTGTGGCTGCGAAAAGCGTTATCTTTCTGGTCTTTAAATTGATTTTTTGCCTCCGATTTAGATTTTGACTATTGTGGAATGTCATGTTCTTTATGATTCCGTCGTTGCGGCTCCTTATTCCCCTATCGCTACGACGTTTAGTCTTGCGAGCTCCGATGCGTTATTGACTTCTCCCGGATGTCCTGGTGGTTCTCCTAGTTCTTTTACCACCCGATGTTGCGGAAGGAGATGTGATTGCGACCTTCGATCCTTGTGTTTCCACCGTTCTGTATTTCTCCCACTACTTATGGTTAACCATATCTATATATGGGGTCGAGTGTTGATTATTCTATTGCTATTTTGGGTTGTCATGCACTGTCGTTTTCGTGCGCTGTCGTTTCACTCGAGCTCGCTAGGACCCCCTACTGTCGGTGTACCCTCGTTCCCAGGTGGCTCAACTGTGGAAGCTTAACAGTTTTCTCCCGCCAGTCGCGCAGCAGTGCCAGGCAGGCTCTTGTACGCCTTATCCTATTCCGTTTGACTGAGCGTTTTCATTATTGTTCCACGGTTAGGTTTTCCACGACCGGTTTTCCTTGGTCCCCGTCGTTTACATGCATATATAGTGGGGGCGGGAAGAATAACTATCAGTGGGGGCGTTTTGTGGCCCAGGGGTAGTTTTCCTCCACAACCATTATGATTCTCGACCCTGCACTTGGTTTTGGGGAATTTGGTGCAGACGGCCGTTACGCTGTCTGCACCAATCTGCCCCGTTTTATGATAGGTCATTAGGGGAAGGTTTTTCATGGCCCCCCTGTCAATTTCTATGCTGGTTTCCCCTCTCAGGTTGCCCTCATCCTCAAACCTTTCCATGTTTATCCTGCTGTTTCGAAGCGACCCGGTTCATGGTCGGTTTTGAACTCGAGCCGGTCTAGGGAAGTGTATTACCGCACAACGTTATTTTGACCGTAGACAACACATAGGCAGTGTTGTTCCTGAAGCACCCCGTTGAATAGATTGAATAAGTCCCCCTGTCGTTCTACGTAGCGAAATGATCATGGAGCCCACAGAGAGCCCGAGGTTTCTTCATTTTAATGTAGATTTTGTTTCCCACTCGAGTTTTCGTTGATGGAGCCTTTTTAGTATTAGACAGAAGTATTAGCGTGCACATATTTGCGTCTTTTAATTAACTTCCGTCATGTTAAACATAGATGAAGTAAAACACTGTACATTGTTATCTCAATCTTTGCAACTTATTCGGAAATGACCTAATGTTTACAATTTCATATATGACAGGAAGATTCCGAACTCAAAATGTCGAAGTGTCAAAAGAAGAAGGTCCCCGTGGTCGAAGAGGATCCTGCCGTTGAAATCATCACCAAGACCAAATATATTTATGAGGACACCAAGTGCATAACTGGTGTAAAGCTTGAGTATCAGTGGGGAGACATCTACAGGCTGATCACGCGCCAAGAGGTGCCTGATATAGGATTTGAGGAAGACGGCATATACACAAATATAGAAAGGTATTCACTAATGAAGATTGCTACAAGACCAGAGCTCTTTCCATGCTCTAAAGTGATTGGGTGGATTCTTCCCAGAGTATATGTAACCACGATGATTCTTGAGAATGTTGACAAATAAGGCTATGCTGCCTATAGCCCAGGATATGTAGCCCTAGCCTATCACCTGCCGGAAGCACAAATATTTTTAACTGAAGATTGGCTGAGAAACATTAGAATGGACCTCGTCGAGACCCTTAAGAGAATGCTGATGCTTGGAAGAAACTTTAGAACCAGGCCGACGGGAGAATATGACACTGCGAAGTTAAGGACCCCGTACAAGTTCATTGCCTTAATGCTCAATAGAATTTTTGGGAGAGCTCATGGAAAAAGCTTCAAATTGGAGTGGATGCCAATTATTTTTTATGTTGCGACACAAGGGACCATCTTCAACTGGGCCAACATAGTGTCCAATAGTCTTTCAGCCTGTATGGCCTCAGTTTTGGGAGGAGTGTCCCAAAAAAGGTCAGAATTTTACATGAGCTCAATACTCATTGATTGCATACTATGTAATCAACCTTTCCCCGGCCTAAGATGCATCTCGGACTGAGAAAGGATGCCTGTATACTCTGCATACAAACCACTGTGGGCTCACAAGTACCACAGTCACTACAGGGAGGTCTGTGATCATTTTATCATGCCCTTGTATACTCTCATTTTCTTGAAAGAATGTGACTGCATGTCCGAGGAGGCACTGCAGGTGATCGAGGAATATGCTAATTATTACCTGACTGAGGAAGGGCTCTATTTCAGAATGTTTGGAGGCTCTAGAGCACCCTCCCTACTACCCAAATATGCCACAGACTATATAGTTCATAAAGAGGCCATTAGGCAAGTCTTCCTGGATGGCATAGGAATCTTTTTATTTGAGCACAAGAAGGCTGCATATCCCCCTTTGCCTTTCAGGTTGGGGAGTTATAAGTTCACCAGAGTAAAGAAGGCAGATGAGTTTGTGGAAGAGTTGGAAAAGTTTCATTTTGGGGAAATGCCCTTCCACAAAAATGACTCCCACAACAAAGTGGTTGAACACTGCAAAGAGAACAATGTCCATTTCGAATACACCCACCATTGGGACAGAGAAGATTCTGTCTTCCACAGTGCATTGAACATAACAGCCTTGAGGAAAAGGTTCAAAAACAAGATCACTACCAAGGGTGGAAAGGGGCAGGATGAGCAAGCAAAGCCCGATGAGGAAACCAGGAAAGGAAATGAAGAAGCCCAAAGGTTGGCCCAAGAAGCCGAGGGGTGGCTGAAGGGAGAAGAAGAAGAGAAAAGAAGAGCTGCATAAGAGGTAGCCAGAAAAGCAGAAGAAGAGGCCATACTTGAAGAAGAAGAAAGAAAAAGGAAGCTAGATGAGGAACTTTAGAAACATGAGGCAGAGAGGATGAAGCTGATCCAGACAGCGACAAAACAGTCAGACTCTAACATAGCTGACATTTAGACCCAGGACGTGGAGAACCTCGAGGTTTAGGACCCAGAAGTACCTGCTGTCAGCACACCTGGACAATCTATGGGCCCCACACTTAGAATGGTCCCCTTTGAACAGAAGATAGGGGAAGAAGTCCCTGATTTTAATACTATCTTCTATGACAAGGAAAGAAAAAGGATAGTGAAAAGAACTGAAAAGAAGGTTGAAACAAGGGGTCTGTCTGGGAAGATGATAATTGATACGACCATCGTATACAGAATAGATGAAGATCCTAGATTCACTATTAGAGCAGGGGTTACATTGATCCATGCTTCGGAGGACAATGTAGACAAGATAATGACAGATCTGGAGCAAACTAAGAATTCTTCTTCTCAACTGAAATACACACTAAGAAAAGAGACAGAAGAAAACAAGAAGTTGAAGAGAAAATTTGAAGACGTGCAAAAGGAGATGAAGTCTTCAAAGGCTGAACTACAGGTTCTCCAAGCAAAGAGAAGATCTATGGAGACTGTACTATTGGCCAAGATGTTTTCATTCTGTCAAACTTTGCAGCACAGGTATATTATACAGGAATCATTGTACAGCAAAGCACACACAGCAGCAACGGGAAAAATGAGCCCCAATACTTACATAAATTATAATGTACAGGTTTTCCCACATGGAACGAATGGTCTTTTGTGAAAATAATTTATTGTAATTTTCCTTCATAAACATCAGGTGGCAAAACCACTAGGCTACCCGTCGAGACATCCACATCGGAGCTTCACAAGTTTTATCATCAGCATGATAGTGGAATCAGGAGCCGCAACGGTGGAGTCATAAAGGATAAGTCAGTACGCAATGGGCAAACTCTTCATCGGAGGAGAAACGACTAAACGACCAGAAGGATAGTGATTTTTTCACCCGCAACGGTGGAAGGGTAGTGACTTCTTCATCTGCAATGGTGGAAGCCCACAAATCAAGGATCAGTGACAATGGGAAAACTCTTCATCGGAGGAGAAACGACTAAACGACGGAAGGATAGTGACATTCATAGCCGCCATGGCGGAAGACGGAAAAACTATGGGCTCCGCGGAAAACAAACATATCAGCGAGCGGAAGAACAAAAGACTACGGAAGAATAGTCCTATTCACAGCCGCAACGATAGAAGACGGAAAGACTATGGGCTCCACGGTAAACAAAACATATCGGCGAGCAGAAGAACGAAAGACTACGGAAGAATAGTCCTATTCATAGCCACAATGGCGGAAGACCACCAGACTGCGAGTTCTGCGGTCAACATAAAACATTGACAAAAGGAAAATTTATATGGTGGATGGTTAGCTCATTGAGGAGCCGCAACGGCGGAGAATGAAAGAACAAAACGTTCCAACGTGAAACCAAACAATCAGCCGACTAAGGCAAATGCATCGGAGAAGAATATCAAGACTGAAGTTGATTATCTTTCCACAACGGCGGGAGAATAAGCAAATTATATTCCGATTTAAACATTTAAAATGCATTCAAGCAATTGATGACTATTCGCAGAATGCAGAGAGTCAAACAAGCTGGGTATTTGAAGGACTTAAGGGTTTTTCAGTTAGAGAATTTGAAAATATATGGCATTGATGGAATGTGAATCGTTTTGGTACAGATCAGCATTCGATAATTTGAGAGTCTTGACAGTTAGAAATATATTGCAATTAGATGGTACATGAAGAGTACGTAACCGTTTCTGTAATGAACGGATTGAATGAGAATCGACTGAAATATATATATATATATATATATATATATATATATATATATATATATATATATTGTAGCAAACAGACTAAAGTGTGTGAGCTATTCAGAAAGGTAATTTCGAATATGAGAGATTGAGCACATTGCAGAAAAGAATTGAAGAGCTAGACACGATGATGAATAGAGATTAACAGTTGCAGAGTATGAAGAACAGAGGGGAATAACTGAAGATAGGTGCAGAAAAAGAAAAGAGAAGAATATGAACGGGTCTAGATGAGAAAGAATACACGAATGATACAGTGACAGTCTCGGTGAGTTCTGTATGTGCTTAGTCTTGATGATAAACAGAGAAAAATGTACACAGACAGAAGTATAACATATGTTATGAATATCTGTAAATGCTGATTTATAAAGCCTAGTCATAGACAGTGAGGGGTTGTAAGGGTTTGATTCATTCTGTAACTCAAAGATTTCTCTGGGTGGTAGGGTGGAGCAAGGGAGAATAGAGTTCTCTAGGGTGTTGTAACATCCCTCTGGTTGTTGCTAGAAAATATACACAAGTTGGTGCTTGTATAATTGGAAGTTGGAGCTTCCAGAGGTAGCAGCCTCGTCTAAGTTGAAGCTCAGGAAAAATAAAAGAATGTAAAGAGGAGTTGGAGCTTACCTTTCATTCTTAAGAAGAAGAGTTTTTTTTGTTTCCTCATGAAAACATTGTGTCTTCTGTTCGGTGATGTGATTGAATGTTGACTGTTATTTAATTTGCTGCTATATGTTGAATGGTTTAAACATATGTCCATAATAAATATGAAACATCCTTTAAAAAGATGCACTTTGGTATGTAACTGATTCACCCCCCCTCTCAGTTACTTTAATCCGTCCAACAATTGGTATCAGAGCCAGGTTGCTTCAAATCAGTTTAACCACGGGAATCTAGATCCTAAACAATGGACAAGAAATCAGAATTTACCAAACATGGACTGCCTCTATTTGATGGACATAATTATGCCTTTTGGAGTATAAGAATGAAACTATTTCTACAGTCTCAAGGAGTTGATGTATGGCAATCTTGTTTAAATACATATAATGTTCCAGCAACTATCCCAATAGATCCTATAAGTAGAAGACTCTATGAGAGTAATTCAAAGGCTATGTATGGTATTCTAGGAGGCCTAGTAGCTTCAGAATTTGTTAAAGTAATGAACTGTTCCTCAGCAAAAGAAATTTGGGACAAACTGAAAACAGTCTATGAAGGGGATGTTAAAGTTAAAAATGCCAAATTACAAACATATAGATCTCAATTTGAATGTCTGAAAATGGAAGAATCTGAAGATATAGCCACTTATTTCCTTCGAATAGATGAAGTTGCCAATACCATGAGAGGGCTAGGAAAAAAGATTGAAGATGAAGCTATTGTACACAAGGTTCTTAGATCTCTTGCTGCTAGATTTAATCCTAAGGTTTCTGCATTAGAAGAAAGAGTAGATTTATATACCTTATATATGGATACACTTAATGGAACACTGACTGCATATGAAATGAGAATTTCTGGTGAGACTTCTTCTAGGAAAGAAGCAGCATTCAAAGCAGCAAAGAAGGAGAAGAGGAAGAAAGAAGAAGAAGTGAACCATTCTGAAAAATCAGAAGAAGATGAAGAAGAAGCAAATTTTGTCAAGAGCTTAAGAAAGGGTACATGTAGGTACAAAGGTAAGCTTCCTTTGAAATGTTTTGGATGTGGTAGAATAGGCCACTTTGCTTCCAAATTTCCATATAGTAAGAACTCTGAAAATGAGGAAGAAAGCAGTAAAAAGCCAAAGCAATACAAAAATAAATACAAGAAGTCTTTCAATAGACATACTTTCAAGAAGAAGAGTTTATTTACTAAAGAAGAAAGTGATATATCTAATTCCGATGAAAGTGATGATCAGTCAGATGAGAATCTCTTTATGGCTTTGGAAAATCAGAAAGATCAGTCTGAAGAGGAAGAAGACAGTGAAGTGGCTTTGGAAGTAGAATTGGTAAGTGCTCTATGTGATTTAAGAAGAGAAAGAAAAGAATGCAGACATCTTAAGAGAAATGTTAAAGAACTTGAGGATGAGTTGAAAAAATCAACTAATTCATTTGAAAGCACTGAAGCAATGGAAATTGAATTAAAACTAAAACTGGAAGAAGCTAGAATCACTGAAGAATCTCTAAACAAATTAATTATGGTAAAGGATAAAGAGATTGAAAACCTGAAATTAGAAGTTGTCTTATTAAGGAAGAAGGTACAGGAAAGTAAAATGAATCACAGTTCATCAATTCTAAATCAGATAATAGAAAGTCAGAGATATGTAAATGATAAATATGGACTTGGTTCTAAGGAAGCAGTGATCAATGATTGTTCTAGTTCAAGTGTGAAAGAAACAGGTATAGAAAAGAAGAATGAGAAAGGAGCTGATGAGAATTTAGTGGTTGAGAAACAGGAAGAAAAATCAAGACCAATTGTTCAGAAAAGGACACATGAAGGGTATCAGAATAAGTTTAATGGCTATTGTTTTTTTTGTTACAATTATGGACACAAGGCTGTGTTTTGTACTAAATTTTCAAGAAAAATATATGAACATAATGGTTATGAGAAGTCTAGACATGGATATGGAAAAATATTGGATGTAACAAGTCAAAACAGAAATAGTAATACTCATAACAGATTTGATATTTTAAACCATGAAACAGAATGTTATAAGTGTCAAAATTTTGGCCATATTTCAAGAAATTTCCCTACGAACTTTCATAAAGTTAGTAAACCCATATATACTCATCAACAAACTCAAATCTGGAAAAGGAAGACTGAAAATCTGAAAGCTGAAAAATGTAACGTAGCCCTACAAGCTAAACATAAAGTCAAATGGATAATAGATAGTGGATGCTCCAAACATATGACAGGAAGTTAACATTTGTTTATCAAACTAGACAAAGGAAAAGAGGGGTCTGTCACATTTGGGAATGATCAGACAGCTAGAATAATTGGAAGAGGGACTGTATGTTTAAATAGTAAGAAAAACTTGGCTGAAAATGTCCTGTTGATAGAAGACATGGAACACAACTTGCTAAGTGTTAGTCAAACATGTGATAAGGGACGTTATATGATTTTTTATTCAAATGGATGTCAAATTAGAGATGCGAAAATAGATAAACTAATAGGTACAGCCACAAGAAGTTCAAGCAATGTCTATATTCTAGATGAGAAAAAGAATGAATGTTGTCTTAGTAATGAGAATGAAAGCTGGTTGTGGCACAAGAGACTAGGTCACATCAATTTTGATAATTTGATCAATATGAGTAAGAATGAAGCTGTAAGATATTTACCAACTTTAAAGAATCTCTCAGGTTCAGTGTGCAAGCAATGCCAACATGGGAAACAAACAAGAGTCAGATTTAAAACAAAAGAATACTCCACAACTAAACCGCTTGAGATAGTGCATACTGATATTTGTGGGCCCATGAGAACACAAGGGATGAAAGGAGAAAAGTATTTCTTATTATTTGTGGATGATTACACTAGGATGACTTGGATTTACTTATTGAAAAAGAAATCTGAAGCCTTTGACTGTTTTCAAATGTTTAAAGAATTTGTTGAAAATGAATGTGAAAAGAAAATAAAGTGCCTAAGATCTGATAATGGAGGAGAGTACGTGTCAAATGAATTTAACAAATTTTGTGATGTGAACGGGATAAAGAGACACTTCTCTGTGACTGAAACACCTCAGCAGAATGGGGTAGTAGAAAGGAAAAACAGAACAATAGTAGAGATGGGTAGAACCATGCTCCATGAAGCAAAGTTGAGTAATGTGCTTTGGCCTCAAGCTATTCACATAGCAGTTCACATTCTAAATCGATGTCTGCTAAGAAATAACTATTCTGTCACGCCATATCAAATGTGGAAAGGAAGACCAGCTAGCGTTAAACATTTCAGGATTTTTGGCTGTAAGTGTTATATCAAACGAGTAGATCCACATTTGGGAAAATTAGACCCTAGAAATGATGATGGAGTATTAGTTGGATACTCCTGTTCTAGAAAAGCATATAAATGTTATAATTTCAGACTAAGAAAGATCGTTGAAGCAATAGATGTAACATTTGATGAATCTGCATTCTTAAAATCAAAGACTAAGCAAAAGGAGTTTCAGGCTCATGATATATTTGACAAGCACAGGTCAGATGATGAAGAGGATGAAATAGAAGAGGTTAAGGCTGATGACAGTGACAGATCTACATCTGATGATGAACAATGCTTCAGTCCTTCAAAAAATACAATTTCAACAAAATCTTCAAGTAGTTGAATACAGAAAAATCACCCTGAAGAATTGATTATTGGGGATATAAACTCAGGTGTCGAGACAAGAAGTAAAAGACAGCAACCCATCCTTGAAAAGCAGGTATCACTTCTCTCTCTGGCTGAACCGAAAAACGTGAAAGAAGCTATCAAAGATGAACATTGGGTAAATCCTATGAAGGAAGAGCTTAGTCAAATCGAAAAGAATCATACCTGGGAAATAGTTACTAGACCTGCAAACAAAAATGTAATAGGAGCTAAGTGGGTTTTCAGGAATAAACATGATGATACAGGAAAAGTAACCAGAAATAAAGCAAGACTAGTCTGCAAAGGTTATGCACAGGTAGAAGGGATTGATTACAGTGAAACATTTTCCCCTGTTGCTAGAATGGAAGCAATAAGGTTGATCTTAGCATATGCCAGCTCCAAACAAATTAAAGTCTATCAAATGGATGTGAAGTCAGCTTTTTTGAATGGTGATCTGGAAGAGGAAGTATACATGGAGAATCCAGAAGGATTTCATGAACAGGATGCATCACAGTTTGTTTACAGATTGAGGAAAGCATTATATGGATTAAAGCAAGCACCTAGCGCATGGTACTCCAGACTAGATAACTACTTGATGCAGCAAGGATTCAAGAAAGGCCACACAGATAGTAACCTGTACATTAAAGAAGAGAATAACAGTCTGATTATTATAGAAGTTTATGTTGATGACATAATTTTTGGGAGTGACGATGATAGACTGAGCACAAAGTTTGTTGAAAGCATGCAGCAGGAATTTGAAATGTCTATGCTAGGAGAAATGAAGTTCTTTCTTGGATTACAAATCAATTAATGTGACAGAGGTATCTCTATCTCTTAGACTAAATACATTAATGAAATGTTAAAGAAATTCAAAATGGAGGACTGTAAGCCAGTTGGTACACCTATGGTCACTGGATGTAAACTCAGTAAAGATGATAACTCTGGATATGTAGACTAGACTATGTACAGATCCATGATTGGAAGTCTACTCTATGCTACAGCAACTAGGCCAGACATTATGCATGTTGTTTGTCAGGTTGGAAGATTTCAGGCTTCACCTAAGAATGGTCACTTGTTGGCTGTAAAGAGGATTTTCAGATACTTAAAAGGAATAGCAAATCATGGTTTATGGTATCCAACAGGTAACTCTCTTGACTTATATGCATTTACAGATGCTGACTGGGCTGGATGTATTGATGACAGGAAAAGTACCAGTGGTGTTGCCTTCTTTCTTGGAGGTTGTTTGGTAAGCTGGTCCAGTAAGAAACAATCATCTGTTTCATTATCTACAGCTGAAGCAGAGTATATAGCAGCAGTAAGATGTTGTACTCAGATCCTTTGGATGACGCAGATGTTGAAGGATATGCACATACAGTATGATGATCCCATTCCCATTTTTTGTGATAATACAAGTGCAATAAGTATTTCAAAGAACCTAGTGATGCATTCAAAGACTAAACACATACCTATAAAGTATCATTTTCTGAGAGAGCAGGTACTGTCCAAGGTGATTAAGCTTGAATATGTTGGAACAAAAGATTAGCTTGCTGATATTTTCACTAAGCCCCTTCCCAAATCTCAGTTTGAAATGCTTCAAGCTCAGCTGGGGGTTTGTCCACTATGAATATATTCTCATTCACATTACAGGTTGCCAATTTCTTTATGGCTCTGATTTCTTGTTGGCATATGGTTACAGCTTATGCTTTCTTGTTTTCTGGGCACATTTTGTACATATTGAAACAGTGACAGGGGGAGTGATGCTCACAAGGGGAGCATTATTTCTAGTCTTTTCCATGGATGTCAAAAGGGGGAAAAAGCTTTCAAAGTTTGCCATCATGTCAAAGGGGGAGTTTGTTGGCCAAGATGTTGTCATTCTGTCAAACTTTGCAGCACAGGTATATTATACAGGAATCATTGTACAACAAAGCACACACAACAACAACAGGAAAAATGAGCCCCAATACTTACATAAATTAGAACGTACAGGTTTTCCCACATGGAACGAATGGTCTTTTGTGAAAATAATTTATTGTAATTTTCCTTCATAAACATCGGGTGGCAAAACCACTAGGCTACCCATCAATACATCCACATCGGAGCTTCACAAGGTTTATCGTCGGCATGATAGTGGAATTAGGAGCCGCAACGGTGGAGTCATAAAGGACAAGTCAGTCCACAATGGGCAAACTCTTAATTGGAGGAGAAATGACTAAACGGACGGAAGGATAGTGATTTTTTCATCCCCAATGGCAGAAGGGTAGTGACTTATTCATCCGCAATGGCAGAAGCCCACAACTCAAGGATCGGCGACAATGGGAAAACTCTTCATCGGAGGAGAAACGACTAAACGGCGGAAGGATAGTGACATTCACAGCAGCAAGGGCAGAAGAAAAAAAGATTACGAGCTTTGCGGAAAACAAACATATTGGCGAGCGGAAGAAGAAAATACTACGGAAGAATAGTCCTATTCACGGCCGCAACGGCGGAAGACAGAAAGACTTCGGGCTCTGCGGCAAACAAAACATATCGGCGAGCGGAAGAACGAAAGACTATGGAAGAATAGTCCTATTCACAGCCGCAACAGCAGAAGACCATCATATTGTGAGTTTCGTGGTCAACATAAAACATTGACAAAAGGAAAATTTATATGGCAGATGGTTAGCTCGTTGAGGAGCCGCAACGGCGAAGAATGAAATAACAAAACATTTCGACGCAAAACCAAACAATCAGCCGACTAAGGAAAATGCATCAGAGAAGAATATCAAGACTGAAGTTGATTATCTTTCCACAACGACGAGAGAATAAGCAAATGATCTTTCGATTTAAACATTTAAAACGAATTCAAGCAATTGATGACTATTCGCGGAATGCAGAGAGTCAAACAAGCTGGGTATTCGAAGGACTTAAGGGTTTTTCAGTTAGAGACTTTGAAAATCTATGGCATTCATGGAATGTGAATCGTTTTGGTACAGACCAGCATTTGAGAATTTGAGAGTCTTGACAATTAGAAATCTATTGCAATTAGATGGTACATGAAGAGTCCGTAACCGTTTCTGTAATGAATGGAGAGAATGAGAATCGACTGAA